>APFE030185799.1:0-29145 GCA_000404065.3 Pinus taeda
GTACTATCGTTTGGACAAATATCTTCATCAACAAGGATTTTCAAAAGGATCAGCAGATAGCAATCTTTATATAAAAATAAAAAATGACAAATTTCTAATACTTGTTGTGTATGTAGATGATATTATATTTGGCAGCAATGAAGATGCTATGAGTCAAAGCTTTGCCTTTGTGATGCAGAAAGAATTCGAAATGTCTTTGCTCGGAGAACTGACATACTTTCTTGGATTGCAAATCCAACAAAATGAAAGCGGTATCTTCTTGTCTCAAACCAAGTATCTCAGGCAGATTCTGAAGAAGTATGGCATGGAAGATTCGAAACTAGTATGTACCCCTATGGTTACAGGAGCAGTCTCAGTGCAAATGATGAATCAACAGCAGTGCATCAACCAACCTATAGATCTATGATTGGAAGTCTACTTTATTTGACAGGTACCCGACCAGACATCATGCATGCAGTAGGAATAGTTGGAAGATTTCAGGCAAATCCAAAGGAAACTCATCTCCAGGCAGTGAAGAGAATTTTCAAATATCTTCAAGGGACACAAAATTATGGCTTATGGTATCCTAGAGATACAGATCTCACACTTCATGCTTATACAGATGTAGAAGATTGGGCTGGAAGCGTGGATGACAGAAAGAGCACAAGTGGTGTTGCATTCTTTATGGGTTCCAGATTAGTATCTTGGTTCAGCAAGAAACAGAGTTCGATTGCTTTATCTACAGCTGAAGCGGAATATGTGGCAGCTGCATCTTGCTACACTCAACTCCTTTGGATGTTGCAAACCTTGCAAGATTTCCAGATCACTTGTACACCACCTATCTTCATCTTATGTGATAATACAAGTGCAATCAGCATTTCAAAGAACCCAGTCATGCATTCAAAGACCAAGCACATACCGATCAAGTATCACATACTCCAGGAACAAGTGTTGGAACAAAAGGTCAAATTGGAGTATGTTCCTTCTAAGGAACAAGTTGCTGATATTCTCACCAAACCACTGCCTAGGGAAACTTTTGAATATCTCAGACAGAAGCTGGGAGTAGTTGATGCATCATCTTGCTGTTAAACTTGTCTGTTTTAGAGAAAAAGTAGTGTACGCGAATTGCTTAAGGAGGATCCGCGTACATACGCCGGTTTGTGCAGAGACAGTCGCGTATATGGAGGCTTGATGGATATCAGAAGGGACAGGCTCTAGTTGAAAATTGTCTGATATGAGTCTGAAAGAGACCATATGGCACTGGTTCAAGGGGAGTAGATAACTTCTAATGATGCATTGTTGGCATTATCTTAGAAGCTTTTTCACAACTGTTGTTGATTTTGGGTAGAACAGAGGCAGGGGGAGAATAGAAGGAAATCTTGGTTGCTGATCTGAATGGTGATTGATAGACGCTGCTGCTATTAGTTATTAGTGACTTTCATAAGTCTTTTTCTACATATTTCGTCTCTATGTCATGTATCTCTTGTATGGTGTCAAGGTCATGTAATGACCTATTTTGGTTTCCCCACTATGCCTGGGATGAAGATCTATTATACTTTGTTGTCATATATAATTTTCTGATGTATCCCCCCTTGGTTGGGTGAATGATCCCCACATAGTTGGGTGATGGATGTATGTATTGAGTCTTTTTGGTGATAGGAAGGTCTTTTATGATGTATATGTCATGGTTCTTCTTGAAGAACATCTTTTGCAGATTTTGCCTACAATCAGGGGGAGCATGGCCAGCACAGCAGAACAGAGATTTCATCATGTACTCAGGGGGAGCACAACCCTTTGCCCTTGATGACAAAGGGGGAGAATGATATTGAGGATCTTAGTGTTGCCATCAAGTCCAAAGGGGGAGATTGTTGGCATTATGGCATAGGTTTGATGCTATGGCACTAGTGTTGTCCTTGATGGCAACTCTCTTTGGTAACAGACCTTAGTTTAGGCTTTGAGAATGAAAGAAAAGGCATATACATAGGTTCATCTAGAGTAAGGCGCGTATACACGCAGATTAGAGGTAACAAAGGTGCGTATATGTTGGAGAACTTGCATTTGGACCATGGTAGTTAGTCCTTGGGATTTGAACCTATGGTTTTGGACCATGACATCTCGTCAGATGTATTGATCCCTAGTATTGGGTCCATGGTATTGGGTTATTATGGTTTTGGACCATGGTATTGAGGAAGGCCTAAGACTATAAAAGAGGAAGGAGATCATGTGGCAAATGATTATCTGAATTATTATTGAATATCTGAAAAGTGGTAGATCTGGAATATTGGTAATTGGGTTATGGTGCAGATCTGGATCTGAATAAAGGAGGAACCTTAAGCGCAAAGAAGAAGGATAAGTTCTATTGATGGGTCATAATCCTTAAGCTTGAATGATAGTATCTTTGTATGCTTTTGGTCTGTTATATGTAGCGCTTGCTTGATCTATAACACTGATAATATGGGTTAATTAGTGTTTTTGAATATCTGAAAGAGCGAATTATCCTTTATAGATCTGGACGCAAGTTCAGTGAAACTAAGGCGCGTATACACGTTGGTTCAGAGAATGAAAACAACGTATACAAAAGTTGTTCCAAACACAGAAGCGTATGCACACATGCTGCAGGTTATTGAAATAGCGTATATACTTTAAATTGTGATCTAGCTGCTGATATTTATTGCTGCTGTGTTCTGGGTTCAGTTTTTGGTGTGTGGTTTCTGGTACTGTGTTTTGGGTACAGCTTTCAGAGAAGTATCTACTTGATTCAGATCTAATTGGTGGAAAGGAGATTGGTTGATGGAGAAACTCTTGATGTTTGATTGATGTTCATGGATCCAGTCTGAAAATTTATGAAACATGGTCCCTGGAAGGAAGAGAAGGTTGTAGTCTTTTGCAGGTAGCAGCCTGCGTACCAATATCTCAACTAGTACAAGAACTAAGGGGGTTGCAGCTCCCTTCCAGGAGAAGCTGGAAAACGAGAGAGGGTTGTAGCTCTCTGCAGGTAGCAGCCTGCGTACTGGTAAAGGACTGCACCAGTACATTGTAAAAGAAGTTTCTAATTTAAAAGAAGATAGAGACGAATTGCAGCAGGTGGTTTTCACCCACATTGGGTTTCCACCTTATACCTTGTGTTCTTGTGTGTGATTGTCTTTCTGCTATGTTTTATTGTCTCTCGTTACTGGTTATTTGATTCTGCAACACAGATTAACATTCATCATCAGAAAGATAAAGTAAATTAAAAGTTTGCCTTGTATATGCGAGTTTCTTTCTGCATAGTTGCGTATATACGCGGATTTAAATAACTAAAGTAGGGTATATCATTTATTTTTGAAAAGGAATATTTGACTTGATAATAATGATTCACCCCCCCTCTCAGTATTATTTCCAACATGTATATCCTCTTCTTTTGACGTTTCTTTATCCTTTTCTTCTCGATATTTCACTGCTTGAACCTTCTTCTTCTTGATATGTCCTTCTATCTTGAGAGTTTGAGGAGTGGTAATTCCTGCCAATGATGTACAAGATACAATTGGATTCGTTTCTTCTTTCTCTAGGGTTGGTTTTTGGTGTATATCCTCTTCTTTTGACATTTCTTGATCATTTTCTTCCTCCTCTTCACAATCTATGTAAAATAATTTCTTCTCAGCATACTTATGACCTTTAATGTATTTTCTATCACAATTGTAACAAAGCTCTTTTGATCTTTTTTCTTCCAATTGTTGTAGTGTCAATTTGTAGGTTGTGGAAGGCTAGGAGAAACAACACTTCCATATTTATGGTTGTGAGTGGTAGACTTCCTTGTTGCCATAATTTTTCTTTCCACTTTTCTTGCCAACCAGTATGCCTTCTCCAATGAATCAAGTTCCCAAAGACGAACCTTATGTTGAATGTTATCCTTTAAACTCCCTATGAAGACATCAATCCTTTGCTTCTTTGGAATATCATTTACCCTTATATTCAATTTTTGGAATTCCTTAATGTGCTCTGCCATTCAACCCTTTTGTTTGAGATTTATCAATTGGCTAAAGAAGGTGTTTCTCTTTGTATCCACATAATGTGCTATCATTTCCTTCGTTAAAATTAACCAAGTGACAAGTGGTTTACGAGAAAAAAGCCCTTTATACCATGAAAATTAATTCAGTTCTAAATATAAAGATGCAATATGTACCTTTTAGAACAATTGTACACCATGTAAATCAAAATATTGCTCCATCTCTAGTATCCAATTTACCAAATCCTTTCCATCAAACTTCCTCATATCATTTTCTTGATTTTAGGAGCTCGACCTTCAAATGACTATAACTATGTAATTTCAGATCTCCAATTTCTAAAATTGCGTCTTGTGGTATCTATCTGAATCCTATTTCTAATCCCACCATCTGATCAATATTTAATTCTCCAAGGAAGAGTTATGACAAATCTCCTACGATGACCTGATTATAGACTGGTTCAGTAGAGCGTGTTATCACTCAGGTTGTCCCTAAGCTCCTGAAGGGATACAACCGAGGTAACCACAAACCAATCTTTGGATTACAGGTTCTAGCCCACCTGTAATCAGAGAGGGCTCTCTCTTGATGATTTAGCTTTGTTGATGATGATTTTAGGCTAGCTATTGGTTCATTGGGATTTGTTTAGTTTGGAATGGTGTTGAATGGAAGGAAGGTGCATTCAAGGTAGAGAGCTGATAGAGGATAAAGTTTCGAACCATTGGGCATGAGTCAAGGAGTAGGACCGCAGGTAGGCTTTCTTGATCACAAGAGGAATATGGAGCAAGGTAGCTGCACATGAAACAACCTTCAACTAAAGAGATGGAGTGAAATGTAAGGAATGAGAGGCAATTAAGAATCTCTCAATCAGCTTAACAGAGGGAAGGAAAATGAGCTCTATCTAGGGGTAGTTAAGAATCCTTGGATAACTGTCATACATGGTGAATTAGGGCAAATATGAGCCATATGGAATTCATATTTATGCCTAAAAAAGATGAAAAACATAAAGAAACAATATAAATTGAGCATAGAGTGCAATTAAACAAGTTCTAAGCTAATCTTTCTTTCTGCTGCTTAGATAATGATATATGAATGGAAAAACAGAGGTAAGAAGCACTTATTGAGTCATGTATCAGCACAAGAATTCCATAGTCACTCTTCAACCATTTAAACACAGTACTCAATTCATTCTCCAAGCTCTTAAGCAGTCTTTGATTATAGAAATTATCAAACATACAGTGCGAGTCTCTGCTCAAGCAAAACATCTAACCAACAAAAACCAACCCTCATTACATTGTTCAGGGTCGTCTTTATAGGTGAAATATCCAAAAGTATTTATTACAGCTGACCTAAACAGGTCTGCGGGAAAGCTTTTAAACCTAAACTTGTGCTGGAATTAAACGCAAGTAAATATCCTTTGGGCTGTGCAAGAGGCAGCTGGATCAAAATGAATAAATATGGTGTCCTTGGTGACCTGGTGCAGTGGTTCTGCAATAACTGTGCTTTGAGTTTTGGTCCACTGATCTTATGTGAGTTTTAATGTGCAGTCATTGTGATGATGAGCTTTGAATGGTTCCTTAACTACTTCTTGACTTTCAAGGTTTTCTTTTAATGTTTTATTCGCCTCAAGCCCTGAGAAGATCTCCACTGATACACTTCGCCGCAACACTGATACTCTTTGACATGGATTTTGGCTTCACATCTGCTCTGATACTCTTTGATTCCTAAACCGAGTCTTTCTCTTTCTTCTGATACGTTAAAAACTGCAAAATCAGGCCTTTTCTTCCCTTTTCAGCGTAATAATGGTTGAGGAATCAAAAGATTCCCCAAAGATTCTCCAATATGGCCCATTTCCTGTAGCAACGCGTGATTAGTGCTAAGCACTAATCGGGCATCGCAAACTACCTTAGAATTTCATTCTGGGCCTCCGAAGCCTCAATTTTGTACTTGCACGTTTTTTCAGCTGCTAACGTCAGCATGACGTCAGCGGTACGACAGATGATGTCAGCATGATGTCAACAGTGGGGTCCTCTTGTACGGTGATGACATCAGCAGGGTGACGTGGCAGTACGGTGGGAAATGACGTGGCAGTACGGTGACAGGCCGATGCAGGCAGGAAGGGGTGAGGTGGCGATGATGTGGCAGCAATGTCATACGGTGACTGAAGCGACAGGGAATGGTGGTAAGCGGTTTTGTGTCGGACCACTTTTGGTACGGGAGCGGTATGCGTCAGGGGCAGCCCGATGCAATGAATAGCAGACAGCTGTCCCGGTGTACAACAGGGAAACCGCCGTCGATTGGGTGCTATCGCACCATTATGTAAGGGTGCCCGATATGCATGAGGGCCATCGGATCTGGGAGAGGCGATCCGACGGTGGATGGGAGGAGAAGATGCACGGGTTTTAACCAAACTGCGTGCACGATAAACTTTAATTATTCGCGGCTTCGGGTGGGTTTTGAACTTTAGAAATTGGTGTGCTTTGGTGGGGGACTGTGGTTATTTTATTAATCAAACATCAATAAAATCCAAAATACAATGTGCGCGGGGTGTGGTAAGGTTTGGTGTGTGGAGAAAGGGTTTAGCAGGGTTATTTATTTAACCAGATGTTAAATAAATCCCGAGAGTAGTGACACGGAAGGCTAATACTAGATCCCAGATGAATCTAACATTTCCCAACTTTTATTTATTTGGCTATAGTTGCCATGGGGGGAATATTTAATATTTTTGGGGTTTTATATAGTTTTTTGCATAATAGGGGATAGGGAAATGATTTAGGGAGCTAGATAAGAAGGTTAGATATTAATATGACTTGGTGGAAAGGAAATGTAAGTGAAATTATGGACTCAGTATAGATTATTTTTACACAAGAAATGTGGCTTCTTTTCACTAAGTTAACTTCAGAAGTCAACTTGGTTTTTAACCAAAATGGAGTAAAAATGGATCCTTTTGGGCAGATCCCAAGATCCTTGAAGGGATGTTAGTAAATGACTTCTGAGGGGATGAAGGGGAAGTTAGACATGCTTCTAAACCTTGCCATCAAATAGTGCCTTGGTACTCTTGCTTCAACTGAGATGATCTTTCTTTGTTTAGGTCAAAACTGCAGATGGTCTTACTTGTGCAACTCCAAGCTACCTACCCAGCCTAATACACCTAACATTTTTTGTTACTTCACGAAGGGTGCACTTGGACTTGCAAACCCTGATTGCCCTTTTCTTTTTAACTATCCTGCTATCTAAAAACTATCCTTATTTCTTCCAAGGGCCCAGATTAAGCAGTTGGGCTCCTTAAGTTTCTCTATCTAGCTAGTCATCTTCCAAGCTTGAGCTATTTGGACAGGAATCATTCTCTATTCTTCAACAAGCAATTTAAACATGGCATGGTCCAGATTGAACAGTTGGGCCATCCATGAAATCTGATCAGCAACAGTACCTCCACCTGGTAAGTCTGTAAAAATTTAAGACAGCATGGCATTGTGACTAGCACACTCTCATGGACACTTCTGTGGCCTGTGTAGAAAATATGGAACCTTGCAGTATGCAAAGTATGACATATTTGGCATGTAAAAATGTCGATCATGAAAGATGAATACCTACTGCAGCAGGAGGCTAACAGAGCGAACTTGTACGAAGTGCCTCATGCCACTGTTTCTACATTCAAACCTAAAAACAATACACATAAAAGTAAAGTCTATCTTATTTCTGTAACTTCTTACAAAATTTCAATCTGATGCTCAGAGAGAAAGTTATGATGATTTTCTCAAGGTAACCTGTTTGGGATGTAATTTGGGAGCTTGCCAAAACCCTAAATTTCTTGGACCTTATCTCCGAAAATATAATGTAACAAGATCTTAAATTCGGCCCCAAGCTTCACCAAGATTTTGGCTCAAATGGGTTTTAATTTTAGAGTATGAACCTTTGTAGAAAAATGTTATCGTGAACATGCCATGATGACCTGTTTGAGATGGAATTATGGAGCTTGCAAAAACCCTAACTTCCTCAGATCATATCTCCAAAAATATAGTGAGACAAGCTCTTATTTTCAGACTTGAGTTTTAGAATGATTTCGGCTCAAATGGTTTTTCTTTTAGCTTCTGAAACTTTGTAGAGAAAAAGTTATAGCGAAAATGCAACGATGACTTGTTTGGAGCAGTGAAACCCTAGAATCCAAAGCTCTGATACCAAATGTTATGAAATGAGCTCATAAAAAGATAGAAAAGAGAGATCAATGCCTTCAAAATAAGCCTCTTCAAGGGGGAAACCTCCTTTACATTACAAAAATGAATAATTCTTGGATGATACAAATGACAAGACCTCCTTTCTATATATACGAGTCTAAGGGGTCATAATGTAATCAAAGCCGACATAACAGTAATAATGTAAGGGAACAATAATAACAATAATGGGCTTCTATGGGGCAAAATAATAACAATATGGGGACTACATGGGCACAAAAATATAATAAGGGGGTTGCACTAATAAAAATAAGGGGTTAAACTAGTATAGGGACCTAACATTAAACTTGATGATATGAGGTCAAGGGGATGAGTTTTTGACACAACTTTATTGCAGTTATACTTCAGTGCTTCATGATGTTTGGAGACATTCGATATCTAGTCACATGTTGATGCTGATGAAGATTGAGGCTACATTGTTCTATATTATTTCATGATGATGATGTTCATGTTGCAGGATTATATATGGTGTATGATGATTGCTGATCATACTATCTCAATATTGAGGTCTTTGGTTTTGGTTATAAATGTCATATCTGTCTCTTGATGTAAAGGTCGTGATATAATAATTGTAATATTCAGTCATGTTTGGATTATCGGGGTCAAATCAATTATGTATGTAATCCCATTATTTTAGGAATTTGATGTAATGTTGAGTCAAATATGTAACCCCATAGTGTTGGGTGATTGATTTTAGCATGAGTCCTTAGTGATAGCAAATGCCATATTTGGTTGAGTCATAGAGTCATGTACTTTTGTATATCTTCCAGATTATTCAACATATGCCCAGGTGTGACATGGTCAATATACATTGTTCATATTCAATAGATCAAACCTACAGTGATTCTCTCTACAAAGGGATAGAGAAGGCTTCATTCAACATTGGTCAACCCTTTTACCTTGATGTAAAAGGGGAAGAGTAGCTTGGTTTTTGGAGAAGAATACTTAGAGAGAAGCTTGGTGTGCTTACAAATGTCTTTGTAGGTATTTATAGGCGATGGTGACCAAACAACAAAGTGGTTGCCATCAAGTCCAAAGAGGGAGATTTTTGGCATTATGACTAAAGTGTTTTCCTTGATGGCAAACTACTTGACAAATATGTCAACATGATGGTAGCATGATGATTATACAGGTTGGTACAAATGTGACAGAGAGAATGGACAAAGGAATATTAGTTCAAAGATATAGGAATGATGAAGGTAAATTTTGAGAAAGTATACGTGGGTCTTGTGAAGCAAGGTTGCATACATACGTAGGTATGGTGAAGAGAAGTCACGTACATAATCCACACCATGGTATTATGAATACCAAGGGTCTTTGCCATGGTATTTTCCCATATTAATGAACATGACATTTGATCCCATAAAAGAATACCAATGACATTACTAAGGGATTGGCCTAAGGTATTGGCTAAGGTTAAATATATATAAGGAGATGGATATCAAAGTGTTATGGGTACAAGTGATGGGTTATTGATGAATGATTTGATCTTAAACAGGTGTGCACCAATGTGCATGGTGGAGGTTCATATCTGATGGATTCGAAAGTATAGTAGAGACTAATGAATATGCTTGCTTGACCTTTTATGATTATGATTAACAATGATATATATGAGGTGATAATGATACTTTGACATGAATATGTGACAGTAAGGATTGTGAAGTATGATTTGTGGTTGCAACAAAGGTATGATTCAGTGATTACATATCTGTACATTGGTTTTCCTCTAAGAGGGTGTGTACATATGCAGATCTACTTCTGGGTAGTCTCGTATACATTCTAAGAAAGTTCAAAATCTATACACAAGTGTCAAGCATGAAAAATGTGTACATACACGAATGTGTTTCGTAAAAGGCAGGAATATATGCTAGGGTTTTGCAGTATGATTTGATGATGATGTTTGATCTGTTCTATTATGTTTGCTTCTGCCTTTTGATGAAGTGTTAATCTGCGTTTGATAGTGCTGGTTGGGTTGATCTGGTTATGAAATGAAATGTTGACTAGTGATGATGCTAATGTGTGATAATCTGTATTTGGTTCAGTGATTTGTGATGGTTTTAGTATGTGATTGATTTAGTGGTATAGTAATTCATATTCAGTTATTAGTGTTTTGAGATCTGTATGCAAGTAGTCTTCAAGGGAAGTGCGTACAAACATGACTATGATTTAGAACAATAGTGTACACATTCTGACATATGATTGATGAAGGTTTGCAATGACATGATTGAATTTATGTGATGAACAATATGTGGTCTTGTATTTTTATGAATGGGTGTACATTGATATATTTCCTTTGGTTGATTGAGATTCAATTATTTATTTGTCAATATTGATTTAATGAGTTGATTCAGTGATTGATTTGATTGGTTTAGTAATTGAATGATTTGATACAGTAATTGGTTTCAGTATTGTTATTTGATATTGGGCTTAAATGATAGAAGTGGGTCCAATATGAAAATATGATAAAAAGTGGCCTATAGGTTTGATGTTGTAAATAAGGTGGATCTAATATGAAATATTATGAAATGTGGTCCACAGAGGTGCCGAGGGTTGGAGCCTTTAGTGAGGGAGTTGAAGCTTCCTTCTAGTGGTAGCTGGTAAATCTGTTCAGGGGGTGGGAGCTTCCTTTTGGTGGTTGCTGGTAAATGAGAGAAGATTGTAGCCTTTTGTAGGTGGGCTCTTGCACACTGGTAATGAGTCTACGCTAGTACAAGATTGTAAGATGTTTCTATTTATAATAAAATACAAAGACAAAGATGACAACAATAATGGTTTTCTCCCACATTGGGTTTCCACCTAAAAAATATTGGTGTCCTTATGTGTGCTGGTTTGTTTTGTTACTGTTCAATTAATGTCTAATGATGTAATGATGCACTGGTTCAAGTAGAACAAATGATGAAATAAATGAAAAGTTAGTTAAGTGGATATAAGCTATTTCTCTTCATCACATTCATGTACATATGTTGGTTTATTGAATGATAATAATGTACATAAATTTGAATAAGAAATTGAAAAGTTGAACTGAGTTTAAAACACTAATTCACACCCCCCCTTCGTATTTTCCCTACACATCAGTGCGTTTATATAAAAATCGAATCAAAATTTCTGGGGCTCCATATTTTTTCAATGCACCAACATGATTTATTATTATTATTATTTTTTGAAATCCTGAAATGGTGTGATTATTTACCAATATTGTTTCACATATTAATTTTATTCATTACATTTGTTCAAATCTTCTTGGTCTCTAGCATGCCGACATGTATACAATAATTTCACAGGTCTTGTAACAAAAGGGTATCATGGATGTAAATGTTGTGGACCTTCTATGAAGGCTAGGTGGTCCAAACACCTATGAAAGGCAGTGTATGACTGCTCTAGGGTATTCCTCCCAAAAGTGTTGAAGAATCTACGGCAATTAGCATTAATAAGATTCTTCTTGACTTGATAGCTATTTGTGAGGCATTTTTAATTTTTGTTATTAGCACAATCTCCTCTTTGACATTATTAGAGTGTGTGTTTCTTATTTCATCAAATAGATACCAAAGTCAAAGAGACAAGAACACAAGATGTTGGCATTATTCTAGGGAAAAATCCTCTCCCTCTTAGAGAGGAAAACCTACACATAATTCTTCTTATAGAGATTCCAATTGACGAACACCAAGACCATGACACTTGACCTTCTATGGCACTCCAAGACCATGACACTTGACCTTCTACACCACTCCAAGACCAAGACACCAATCCTCATCTTTGTCATTGCTGAGATCATCATTATTTCTACTTCATTGAGACCATCACTACTACACCATCGAAGTCTTCATTACTACTGCAACGCCATTGCTGCAACTTCATCGAGGTCTACATGATTATTGCTTCCTTCACTCAGATCTTCTCCTTGTGACTATGTCTCCTTCAAGATCAAGATCATAGCTATGCATGTGATTGTATCTTGAAGTATGTCAAGACAATATGTGCTATACTAAGACCATAGTTGAATTATGGAGATATCTCGAGACAAAGTGTTCTTTGATAGATATATGTACTGAAACCATTACTGTGTTTCCTTACTACACAGAGATCTTCATGTGACTCTTTTCTATGCTAAGACTGTGATAATTGAGAGGCTTTATCCATAGGACTACTATACTCATCGAAGTACTAAACCACTTCTCTTGACCGAGGTCCTGAACCACTATAATTTCCTTCGAGAATCATTAGATGAATCTGAGTTTTATGTGAATACAATTACTCGAGGTTTTAGAGATATCCGAGGTCACTGCTCCTCATATGAAGTTGCAGAGCTTGTCTAAAATTGTGTACTTAATGTGCCTATCTAAGATCCTGTAGTAGGCTTCTGAAAATTTGAAACAAGTCCAAGTTTCTTCCTTGTCTTTTACAGATACCTTGGTTGGGTATATATAGTGGTTTGACCTCCATATTAAGCCGACATGTATCCATGAAGGGTTGTGTCTACTTATTTGAGCCATCATGAGTGAAGATAGTTCTTTTAGGCCGACATGACTGTCTTTTACCTCACTTTTCTTGCATACTTCTTTATTGGAGGATGGTGCTTGTCTTGGAGGGCTACTTGACACTAGGTTGACCCATATTCATGGTCAAGAAGATCTCTTTAACGTGAATTTGATTCTTTGACTTTCCTAGACCTATGGAATGAGAAAGAAACTCATTCGAATACTTTTACAAAAATAATATTTGTTTTTCTTGACAAGTACAAAGATCAAAATTACATTTACAGATACCAAACCTAGTTACACTTTTCTTCAACACTCCCTCTTAACTAGGGAGGTATTTGCAATGGTACATGGCCATTCTCAATTTGAAGAATTTCTCATAAGAAGAATCAAATTGGTAGCCCCTTTGTATAGCATCATAGTAACCAACATTGTTTATAACAAGGCCTTGACTAACAAATCTACCTGTCATAAGATTAGAGCACAATGTTGGCAAGACCAATGATTTATAGACACCTTTTTTATTGTCTCTCAAGGTACATACCCACCTAGGTGTTCACTAAGTATTACCTTCTAGGACTATTCTTATCTTGGGTTCACAGCCCTGAAAGAATATCGGTCCTCTTTCCTACTCTTATGTTGGATGCCATACACATCCTCAAAGAAAATCAGACGCCAGATGGTTACCCAACCCTCCATTCTTTCTTCCAAAGTGAAGACAAGAATGTTGTGTCTATCATGTGTCTATATTTCCATTCATGGCCTTCACCTAGACTTACAACTGTTAGTCCTGGTCTAGTGCATGGCACATGAGATAGAAAAACACAACTTTCACTCCTTTTTAATCAAGGGTGATCTAATCTAAGCTCCCTCTTAGCTAGGAACTCTTCTATACATCAACAACTCCTTCTTCGTGGTCCCTTTAGTTGCTTGATCAACTTCTCTCCTTGATGTCATGAAAATTAGTTGAGCTTCTTTCTTGTACGATAACATTCATCGAATACTTTCCTCCTTAGTTTGTCATGTAATTTCTTTCTTCATGCAAGATGGTCTTCTTCATATCTGGAACCTTCGTCATATGACTACTTATTTCTCATCATGTTTCTTCCATTCATCACATGAATGCTAGTTGTACTTGTAAGCAACCTTGCATGAACTTATCCAAATATTATTGAAGAAATCAAAATATATCATTAAATAAAATCGTACCTTACTAGGTGGATCCTTATCATGACATCTTTCTGTAGGTATCAACACCCCGCCTTTATGTTCACACATATCCCAAAGATATCCATTGTCAAGGGTCAACATATTTTCATCAGAGTCTTCATATCTTCACGGAAGATTTTCTAGTTAAGTCTTCTTGATCTTTTGGATGTTGATTTCCTTCATCATGGTTTCATATCTCACAATATCTTCCTTCCTCACACATTTCATTCACAATAGATTTCAATCAAAGTTTCTTCATAGTTCATATGAGGACATATTATGTTGATTTCATATAGTGTGACTTATGCCTTCCTGCATCCTTTCAGAGGAGGATATCCTTTTTCTCTTGATCATGCTTCTTAAGATAGAAGCAATGATCCATGTTACCTACAACCATATGACATGACATTATAATATTAAACACAAGCATACATACCTTATTTTACCTTCAGGTCATTGAGTTTTCTTCCAACATCTTCGTTGATTGAAAATATCTTCAATATCTTAATATGTTTCATGTTATCATATCATCATCTCATGGATTCCATAATTTGAAGTTGTTGTTGAGACACTTGCTTCCTCTCTAGATTAGTGAACCCTACGATGAGGATTCTATTAGAGAGTTTTGAGGATTTTGTATATCCCTAACTGGAAGATGTTTCCTTTGTGACTTGATGTATGATGAGCCTTATATGACTCCTTTTGTTCCTTCAATGTCCACTGAGGTTCCCAAGAGCTATATTTCCTACATGTTTGTGTGCCATGGATTTTTTCCTTTATGATTCCCATGGTGATGTCACGAGCTCTTGTTTCTAATGCTTCCATGATGTCATGATGCATCTTATTATCATTGTCATATATTATAACGTAAGATTTAGGAGCTTATGATAGAACCCTTTTGTGAGGGATACTATCTTACTCATAGGATAGATTTGTTACTCCCTCTTTCCTTGGCCCTTTTCTTGAACTTCCTCCATCTTTCAGTGATATGAGCTTCAAAATATTTCTATAGCATTGAATCTTAGCTATACTTAATATGTCTTGCTTGAGGAAAAACCTTGCCTTTCCTTTCTGTGCCACATGGCTGAGTTCTTTTAACCTTCAATATTTTTCATCAACTTGCCTTTCTCTATCTAGCCTAGAGACTACAAGTTGTTGAACGGGGTAACATTCTTGTTCATGAACATTTTTACCTTTCCTATCAGTTAGAATGATGATTATTATCTTCCTTCCTAGATCTTTGTAGATGGGATCTTATGAAGATATCCTACATTTCTTGATACCCTTTTACTTTCATGAATATCGGATTCCATGTTATCTTCTTAATTGCACCTTCTAAGAGTGATTTTTTCTTTGATGTCTACAATATTGTTCTCTGAGGGGATCTTTCATAAGTATCCCTTTCCATGAATTCAAAAGAGACCTTTTGATTACTTCAGCTACTTAGAGGACTATGCCTATCCTCCTTCTTCATGCAAGGAATATTGATGACCCATCCAATATATAAACATCGTTGCAATCATGAAGTCATTTAACCAAATTTATAAATTGAAAAGATACTTGTCATGTGAAGATGAATTCTTCACCTTAATTTGTTTGATGATTGTTGAAGTAGATGCATTGATGCTTCCTCTAGATGAGATCCTTAATGTAATGGTATGAATCTTGCCTTCTTAGCTTCAAGTTTCTTCGACTTATACATTTGATTCTCATGATTAAAAAATTGTTGATGAACTTGTGATGGCATTGTCTTGCTATCACGTAAGTGGATTATAGAACCTTGTAGTATACAACATAGTGTAGATCCATAGAGTCTTGATGTTGCTTGCAATGATGACCATTTTATAGTATAACAAAAAACTTTATTCTATATTGAGATCCCTATGGTATGTGTTTCTGGGAAAACTAGTGTCTTTTCGATCGACTAGCCCTCTAGGTTTGGTAGCTATCCTAGAAACAACAGTTCAAAGTAATTTAACGATTTCTTCTATGCAAAATAGATAAGAGAAGGATGAGAGGACCAACCTGGAACTTTCGCTTGATCCTTTGTTCGATCTTTCTCCCCCTTGAAAAAGCTCGCAACTCCTCTCTATACTTATCCCACTTGAGGAGTACCTGTAGAAACACATTAGCAAAGAACTATCAAAGCATGTTGATCTATTGTACCACAAACACTACAGAATCAGATATATAATGAACATACATTGGCATTCACAAATAACAACATTCACAAGTTCACAATTATATGGAAGAAAACTTGAAGAACTTTATTAAATAGAAGGGAGAATTACAACCCAGTTGTCTGATCCAGCATCATCCTCCCAACATCAAGCCCTCTTCACCTCATGAAATAGAAAATCACACTAACAATACAATGCTCTTATCTCAAACACAAACTATCAACACTTCCTTGCAATTCACAATATTCTAGCCTCTGGATCTCTTAGATGAGGGATCCATTTATAGATGTATGTAAGGGTGTGAGTCATCTTTGGGGTTTTGATTAGTGTCATTCCAGTTGTTGCATTTGGTTCCACTTGGAGATTTCTTGGATCTCTTACTCATCCCTAGGCGAATTTAGAGAGGCAAGTGCCATATGAGAAGTTTCTAAAAGATTCCCTGAGCATCCACTTAGCAAACTGTCTCGTACATTTGTCCATCTTCGCTTATTGCACCCTCCATAAGGCCTTATCAGTATGCATCATACCTGGCTAGTGTAGAAGTCAGTATGCATCGCACCCTAATAGTGGAGCAGTTAGTATGGTCCAGTTTAGGCCAATTTTGGATGGTTTTTTAGGTGGAACTTTTGGGGAATGATGTAATCAAATGACCATGATCGTTTAGGGTATGAAACAACACTTTTAGGGGTTGAAAACCCTATTTTATTGACATATAAGATTGGGGTTGAAGTACCCAAATATGTTTATAACAGTTGCCCCCTAAAGCATGAAGTTGTAAATCTTGATGTCGGGTGAAATGCTTTATCATGTGGATCCAAGGTTTCGAACTAGAAGGTGACCTGTATAAGATACAATAAAATACATCATCATAATATAATTTTCATGATCTAGTTGAGGTGGGCATTCCCATGCTCAACTTTTATAAATTCATTTCATGTACATAAAATAGATATTCGTTTGCATATGCAGACTAGTGATTCTTCAGTTGTAGAGTCATCATCCTTGGTCTGGATGACCATCTGTGCAGCTGTGTACATTTGATGTCTTTATATCCCTGAATATATCACAGTCCGGATGGATGAAACTAGATCCGAAGTCTTCAAAACTCGCTCAATCTTCGCCTGATGTACAAGTCAATCCATGTGAAAAGATGTTCTGAAGTCGAACATGGAACGACATCGCCTGATTACCAGCTAATAATGTGAGCTGTTAACAGACGCGAGAGAAATCACTGGTAGTGATGATGACCCTCAAGGTACTATAGTACAATTCACGTGGTGTGAATATATGATCTGATGTCGAACACCACGCAAAATCTTTTGGTCGAAGGCCATTGATGTCAACCTATTGCCAGAAGTGAGAAACTTGCAATTGAGGCATGCAAGCTTCAAAGTACTAAAAGGGTTGTTTCTAAGTCAACTTCTTGGATAATGTGTCAATGTCGATAAGAAGTGACCTGTCGTAGGAGGGCATTAATTTATCCCACATCTATGACACGAAATGAAGCAAATGATTTCTGGAGGTGAAAACGATTTGATGACACAAGGTTTAGGAATGGCGATCATGAAAAATGGAGGTTGAAGGTATTGCAGTGGATGAGGCATTAACTGGGTTTGTGGTTTCTCAACTGAATGACTTCTCTTGAACATATCGGTGACACTAAGATGGATTGGTAGTGTTAACCCCAAAAGATGGATAGTGTGAAAGACCAATGGTGAGATGATCGGTAATGGATTAACTCAACCCGACTCAATTGTGGTGATGGAGTGAAAGTGTCATGTTCAAGAGCAACCTACTACCATAAATTTCTTCAAGTTTTCTTCCATTTTTCCCTAGTCATTGTTGACCAGTACCTCTTTATTTTTGGCAAGCTTGAGGAGGATAACATATGCTTGTTCTATAATTTTCCCTTCGGGCAAACCTGTCACTATGTTTTAACGAGTCTAGCGACAGTGAAACTCGTTCTTGTCTAGGTGGACAAGTTAGTGCTATTGATTTAACGAGTTTAACGACAAGGATAACTCAGTCCTTTTCATGTTTAGAGAGTTTGAAAAGGGACGAAAAGGAAACTCCAACAATTCTTTTTCGTAGCATAATCCCTTAAGTCTGAAAAAGGATAAAATAATACAAAAGGGATGACTTTTCCGATCACTTTAACAAGCTGAAAAGACAAGTGCTCAAACTTTTTCGTGAGATAATCCCTTGGGTCCGAAAAAGATTAAAATGTATAAGAGGGATGGCACTTCCAATCACTTTAACGAGATGGAAAGGCCAATTGCTTGGCAATCTTTTCATATTTAATGAGTCTGAAAAGAGTTTAAAGGAGACTCATTTTTGAGGAACAAGTGGTGTATAAGGTAGCAACTGGTTCCGGGTAAGCTTGGAACTTCTCAAAACATGGTCATTTCTAGGAAAAGGTTGGCTAACAAGACCACTCATCGCGGATGTTCCTCAAATGGGTAAACAACCAAGTGGAAGCATATGATCGGCCAAAAGAATGGAGGTGATGGGAGGTACACAAACAAGGCTCAAAATGTTGATAGTCATGGCAATCACAAAGGTTAATTACCCAAGGTGGGTTTATTTTTAACGAGCTTGAACCGTGGGGGAACTAAGCTCGGTGGTAGGTTCATTTTTTAATGAGCTTAAACTGTGGGGGAACTATACTTGGTGGTAGGTTCATTTTTTAATGAGCTTAAACCGTGGGGGAACTATGCTTGATTTTAGTTTTTCCTTTCTACGCAAGCTAGAATCAATAAAACTAAAAAAGCTAGAAAATAAAAAGCTAGAAACGACAAAACTAAAAAGCTAAAAAGCTAGAAAATTAAATTGAAAAAGGTTTGCATGCCCCCAACGTGGTGAAAAGGAGAGTCTTCTGTAACCATATGGGAACTACTATGGTTGTGGTAGGATGGTTCCATCCGCAGAAGACAAAACATTTCCTTGGCTTCATCCGCAGAATAGACAAAGGTGAATGGTGTCTCACACCAATCACATAACCAATAGGGGAACTTATATGGTAGGATGGTTTCATCCGCAGAATAGAAAAAACACTTCCTTGGCTTCATCTGTAGAATAGACAAAGGTGAATGGCGTCTCAGACCAATCACATAACCTACAGGGAAACTTTTCTTTTCAACTAGCTTCGTCCGTAGAATAGACAAGGGTGCATGCCCCCTAAACTTCGTTACATTCACCAAAATACTCACGACAGTCAGGTGGATGGAATGAAGGTTGAAGAGACATTCTCGATGCAAAAGGGTCATTTAGGGATGATGTTTGACTTGGAGCTGTGCTTGAACTAGGAAATGAAAGCTGGTTAATAGTGATAATTTTGCCTTCATGTGGGAAACACATCACTCGAAAGAGTGTTGAAACAATAGCTTCCATGTTATAAACATAGTCACGTCCAAGGAGTAGATTATAATCTAACGGTCCTATGACTACCATCACGTTCAGGTGAACAGTTTTCCTTTTCAAAGTTAGCGGTAACTTAGGAAGGATCCCTAATGGTCTACTGGTTCCTTTGTTAAACCTTGACAGACTTTGTGTAACAGGCATAAGCGATGGTGAACCAAGCACTTTCCAAGTAGTTGAGGAAAGGATACTCATTGATGCTCCTTCATCTATGATAGTGCCAAACATGATCATTTTATAAACTTGTACTATGATCCAAATTGGTACATAAGAAGGAAGGCGGGATCTCGCTAGTTGATTCCAATCAAAGGAAGTGGCTAGACTACTTGAAGGGGGTACCGAATAAATAGGTGGAATAACCCCTTGAGTAGCGGGAACTAGGGGATTCTCCTCCTTTTGTGAAGGAAAGGGCAGATTGCCCCCAAGTTCGTCGGACTCTGAAGTGACAAAAAGAATTTGAATGGTATCATTATCACTATGTTCAGGAAGGGTATGATCTTCTGAAGGTAAAACTGGGTCAACTGTCACCTCGACCTGTTGACTTTTGTTGGGTATAGACTCAAAAGATTCACTTTTAGTGATAGGTGTTTCCACCGATGGTTGAGTTAAGTCAGTCGGTTTTTCAACTAGTAAAGGACTTGGGGAGAGTTTCCTGTAGCTGGTTGGAAGTCACTGCAGTGATGCAGAACGACTATCTAATACTCTTTTGGCTTCATCCAAAAAGGGAAAAAGGTGAAGGTGATGGTTCCCTTCACATAACTTACACGAAAACCTAACCTTTCTCATCTGTTCATGAATTTTACTATCAATAGTTGAAGCTGTGTTATCAACATGATCTCCAGTAGTTGATGACACAGGATGGTGCGAACGGGGAGACCATTCTCTCAAGATCCGAGGAAGGCAAGGACAGTCTTGAGAAAAATGGTCACCTGCACAAATCATGCATGGAAATTTGGGTTTTGAAAGTTTGGTGTGCGGATTTTCACCAGATGATGCATTGTTGCCCCCTTGCTGATTTGGATTCTTCTTCTTCTCCTTCCCTTTCTTCTTCTTCTCAGTCACACGGTTACTAGCATCGCTACTTTCACCAAGTGAAGAGGAAGAAACAAACGAATAATATTGCGAAGGGTCAACTTCAGTATCAACTGGATGCTGATTCGATTGCGGCAGAAACGCAGGATTTTGAACCACAGAGGTTGAGAAAAGTCATACTGGCAGGCCAATTGTAATTCCCGGAAGGGATAATGTGGCCATATATAGAGCACCAATATTTCCCCAAGAAGAGAAAGGACTAGGATTCCACTCAAAAAGGTATTCCTTGATTGGTGGACTCCATTATCTCAACCTAAGATCAATGAAGGAACAGGGATGTTATTCCGAATTAATAAATTTTAATGACGCTTTGACACATTGCTTTTTCGGTTTTTAAGAGTTGAGAAAAAGCTAAAGATGACTCTAGTCCCCTTCGATTTTTAATGAGCCTGAAGTGACAAGTGCTTTGATTGACCTTTTCTTTTAGAGAGTCAAAAAGGAATGAAAGTGACTACTCTAGAAAATCTAGACAGAGGGATTACTAAACCAATCACAAAACTGCAATACACACCTTGGTGGTAAATTAAAGAGAAATTACCAAGGACTTATGTACATCAATCAATCTTCCTGAATGCTGTGTTCAGTGCATTGCGATCGATAGGGCGGCAGACACAATTTCCTATGGATAAAGGATATAAGCCTATTATGGTCTCTTGATATATACGCGACGGTACGGGGAGCATAAGTTTGTGCTAGCACTTATCGTACCAAGGAGGAGGAATCACCCAACCTTCGATGAAAACAATAGTTACTAGTTTTTACGACGCCAGAACACATCTCTAGCCTAGACCTCTAGATGTGTTGCGTTAAGTTCCAAAGCGTTGTTAGGTTCATTGAGATTTATTTTAGAGTTGATCTTGTTTAAAGTTTGCCTTTCAATGGTTCACCGCATGATGTTGATTTAAAATTCCTAAAATGTAATCTACAATGATAAACAATCGTTGTTTATTTTCAGCAATGAAAATCCTAGCTACTAGGGAAAGAAAATTACGGTTCTTTCAAATAAAGAGTAAAGAGCGCACACTAATGCACTTTCCTAAATAATTTTTCACACATAAACTAAATGCAAATGCAAATTCCTGTATTTTTTTTCATTCCCCTTAATGTGAAAAATGCCAAAAAGGAAAAATAAATGTAGCAAAGATCTGAAATATTTCTTTCAAAATGACATTTTCGATAATTTCTTTTTTCAAAATACAAAGGAAGACTAAAAGAAACTTTTCGATTTCGAATAGAAAATGATTTTGACACTTCGAATATCAACAAATCAAATCAAATACATGACAAAAATTTCAATCGACTATCTAGGGAAGGACGAATCCACGACACTTCTCTTTTTGACACAAAACAACAGTTATGACACTTTTTGTACCAAAGCGACAGTTCGAGTTAAACAAATTTTTGACAAAGGATTCTAAATGATGGACAAATACATAAAAAAACATTTACTAATCCTAATCAATGGAGGCTGATCTATGTGATGCAAGCAGGCTTCAGTAATGAGGTATTGTTCATAAGCAGCAAAAAACAACTAACAAAACTAAAAACAAGGACAAAAACCCCAAATTTCTAGAATGGAAATTGGTTCAGTCAGTCATTGCACCTGGGCTTCACAAAAATAGGGTTGCATCACTCTTTACAGACTTGGGAGGTGTGATGCATACTGGTTGACAGTGATAGACAGTGTGATGGGCCAGGGAGCGCCACTGAATTGGGTGTTGGCTCAAACTTGCAGATGATTTCAGTGAGTTAAGCTGAGCTATGATGGAAAGTAAAGAGAAAAGTACAAAGGAATAATCTTCAGAGGTTACTGAGCTACCAAAAGGGGATCTAGAATTCTTGTAAGTCAAATGTTCAATTCATAAACTAAACCAGAGATTGACTGAAGCAACGTTTATCTACTATGCAATTGCAGAGCAAGAGAAATTTGAAGGCTACCTGGCTGACTTTAGGCTCTGTCTATAGTTTATAAAATAAACAATAACAATAAAAAAACATCTATTCGTTCCCCAACGGAGTTTCCATTTTGTTTCTGGGAAAACTAGTGTCTTTTTGATCCACTAGCCCTCTAGGTTCAATAGCTACCCTAGAAACAATAGTTCAATGTAATTTAATGATTTCTTCTATGCACAATAGATAAGAGAAGGATGAGAGGACCAACCTGGAACTTTCGCTTGATCCTTTGTTCAATCTTTCTCCCCCCTTGACAAAGCTTGCAACTCCTCTTCGTAATTATCCTGCTTGAAGAGTATCTGTAGAAACACAGTAGCAAATAATTATCAAAGCATCTTGATCTATTGTAACAAAAAAACTACAGAATCAGATATATAATGAACATACATTGGAATTCACAAATAACAACATTCACAAGTTCACAATTATATGGAAGAAAACTTAAATAAATTTAATAAATAGAAGGGAGAATTACAACCCAGTTGTCTGATTCAGCATCATCCTCCCAGCATCAAGCCCTCTTCACCTCATGAAATAGCAAATCACACCAACAATACAATGCTCTTATCTCAAACATAAACTATCAGCACTTCCTTGTAATTCACAATATTCCAGCCTCTGGATCTCTTAGATGAGGGATCCATTTATAGATGTGTGCAAGGGTGTGAGTCATCTATGGGGTTTTGATTAGTGTTATTCCACTTGTTGCATTTGGTTCCACTTGGAGATTTCTTGGATCTCTTACTCATCCCTAGGCGAATTTAGAGAGGCAAGTGTCATAGGAGAAGTTTCTAAAAGATTCCTTGAGCATCCACTTAGCAAACTGTCTCAGACATTTGTCCATCTTCGCTCATCACACCCTCCAGAAGGCCTTATCAATATGCATCGCACCTGGCTAGTGTATCAGTCAGTATGCATCACTCCCTGACAGTGGAGCAGTCAGTATGGTCATGTTTAGGCCAATTCTGGATGGGTTTTCAGGTGGAACTTTTGGGGAATGATGTAATCAAATGACCATGATCTTTTAGGGTATGAAATAGCACTTTTAGGGGTTGAAAAGCCCTAGTTTATTGACATTTAAGATTGGGGTTGATGTGACCAAATATGTCTATAACAATATGACACATACTAAGATGGTGAGGGGCATCAAAACTACTACCATGAACCCAATTTCTAAGTAGTTGTGATTGAAACTTCATTCTTTGACTGAGATTACTTAATCCTATTGTGGCACCGAGATCTCAATAGTATAGCACTGAGACTGTGAGTAGTATATATTATTGAAGGCTGTATCCTTGATTATATAGAAAAAATCCTTTGTTGTTGTAGAATTCTTGTTGTAGACTTGATCTTTAATCTTGACAAAACCTTTCAACCTTGCTTTGATGTCTCTTTTTGCTGCCCTTCCTTTGACTTCAACACCTTAGCTCTGATACCATGTTGAAGAATCTAGGGAAGTTAGCATTAATAAGATTCTTCTTGACTTGATAACTATTTGTGTGGCATTTTTAATTTTTCTTATTAGCACAATCTTCTCTTTGATATTATTAGAGTGTGTGTTTCTTCTTTCATCAAATAGCTACCAAAATCAAAGAGACAAAAACACAAGATGTTGGAATTCTACCAGGGCCAAAACCTCTCCCTCTTGGAGAGGAAAAACCACACATAATTCTTCTTATATAGAATCCAATTGATGAACACCAAGATCATTACACTTGACCTTCTATGCCACACCAAGACCAAGACACCAATCCTCATCTTTTTCACTGTTGAGATCATCATTATTGCTGCATCATTGAGACCATCACTACTGCACCACCGAAGTCTTCATTACTACTGCAACACCATTGATGCACCTTCATCGAGGTCTGCACCATTGTTGCTTCCTTCACTGGGATCTTCTCCTTGTGACTATGTTTCCTTCAACATCGAGATCATAACTATGCATGTGACTGTATCTTGAAGTATGTCAAGAAAATAGGTGCTATACTGAGACCATATTTGAATTATGGAGATATGCTGAGACAAAGTGTTCTTTGATAGATATATATATTGAAACCATTACTGTGTTTCCTTTCTACACCAAGATCTTCATGTGATTATTTTCTATGCTAAGACTATGATCATTAAGAGGCTTTATCCATATGACTACTGCACTCATCGAAGTACTAAACTGCTTTTCTTTACTAAGGTCCTGAACCACTATAATTTCCTCTGAAAATCATTAGATGAATATGAGTTTTGTGTGACTATAATTACTCGAGGTTTTAGAGATATTCGAGGTCACCACTCCTCATCCAAAATTGTAGAGCTTGTTTGAAATTTTGTACTTAATGTGCTTACCTGAGATGCTGTAGTAGACTTCCGAAAATCTGAAGCAAGTCCAAGTTTCTTCCTTGTCTTTTATAGATACCCCGGTTGGGTAGTGGTTTGACCTCCATATTAAGACAACATGTATCCATGAAGGGTTGTGTCTATTTCTTTGAGATGACATGAGTGAATCTAATTATTTTAGGTTGACATGACTATCATTTGCCTCACTTTACTTGCAAACTTCTTTATTGGAGGGTGATGCTTGTCTTGGAGGGCTACTTGACACTAGGTTGACCCATATTCATGCTCAAGAAGAGGTATTTAACATGACTTTGATTCTTTGACTTTCCTAGATCTATGAAATGAGAAAGAAAATCATTCAAATAATTTTGCAAAAATAATATTTATTTTCTTGAAAAGTTCAAAGATCAAAATTACATTTACAAATACCAAACCTAGTTACACTTTTATTTAACACTCCCTCTTAAATAGGGAGGTATTTACAGTGGTACTTGGTCATTCTCAATCTAAATAATTTCTCATAAGAAGAATCAGATTGGTAACCCATATGTATAACATCATAGTAACCAACATTGTTTATAGCAAGGCCTTGACTAACAACTCTATCTCTGATAAGATCAAACCACAATGTTGGTGAGACCAATGATTTATAGACACCTTTATCATTGTCTCTCAAGGTACATACCCACCGGGGTGTTCACTAAGTATGACCTTCTAGGACTATTCTTATCTTGGGTTCCCAACCCTCAAAGAGTATCAGCCCTCTTGCCTACTCTTATCCTCGATGCCCTACACATCCTCAAAGAGAAAAAGATTCGAGATGACTACCCAACCCTCCATTCTTTCTTCCAAAGTGAAGACAAGAATGTTGTGTCTATATTTACATTCATGGCCTTCACCTAGACTTACAACTATTAGTCCTGGTCTAGTGCATGACACATGAGATATAAAAACACAATTGTAACTCCTTTTTAATCAGGGTGATCCAATCTAAGCTATTTGACACTAGTTTGACCCATATTCATGCTCAGGAAGAGCTCTTTAACATGACTTTGATTCTTTGACTTTCCTAGACCTATGGAATGAGAAAGAAACTCATTCGAATAATTTTACAAAAATAATATTTCTTTTTCTTGACAAGTACAAACATCAAAACTACATTTACAAATACTGAACCTAGTTACACTTTTCTTCAACAAGAAGAACACCCTTATAGAAGAGAAACACCCGCTTTCAATGGTAAGCTAAAGAGAACCCAAAGGCATGCAATAATGACACTAGCTAGATGGCTTAGAGCATATGAGGTAGAGAAGGAGAAGGAGTTTGCAAAAATGTTTGATTCAAATGGGAATCCTATGTTCAATGATCCAGATTTATTCGACACCTATGTTGACAAATTCCTATTTGGATGAAAAGGTGATGCAGGAGCATCGAGCTCAGCAATTTCATTGTATTTTAGTAGACATCGGGGGTCTCATGTTTTCAAGGAAGTTGGTTGCTTGAGTATAAAATTAATGTAATTATTAAGATTTCTAAGTAATTTTATGAGAAATATTAAGAATAAGATTTAATTAAGTATTGTGAGGCATATTTGTAAATGTTCTTGAATGTTGGAGAACATGAGAGATTTAGGCTAGTTAAGATTCCATGGGGATTGAGAGATTTTGAAATATTGTAAATCTTAGATTAGGAATTGGTTTCATGATTTGTGGAACTAGAGAGGATCCTTAGGGATTAGTTGAGTCAAAAGTGGACTTAGAGGATATTCAGATTTAGTTCAAGAGATTAAGGATATGAACTAAAATGGGTTACAAAACCTTTTGTATAAATGTAAGCCTAAAAGGCATATAGAGAGTTAGTTAGTTAGTCAATTAGTTAGAGTGAGAATTAGAGTTCAGAGATTAGATAGGGTTTGGCTGCAAGCCTACTGGAAGGAAAGGAAAAGGCCACTGATTAGAAAACCAGGCCAAAGAGAGAGAGAGAGAGAGAGAGAGAGAGAGAGAGAGAGAGATTCATTATGTAAATAATTGTTTATAAATACAGAGAATTCGATTCCTAAATTGTGTGTGGATTAGAATAAATCTACGTAACATATATTTGCAGGTGTGCAAAACAAGAGATGAAATACAAAGAGGAGTGTTACGGGTTTACACATAGATAGTATTGGAGAAAACCTTTAATGTTACAGTGAAGGTATAATTTCAAGGTTTCCTGAAACCTAATAATAATGAAGGAAGTGTAAAGGCACGAAGAAGTGAATTAGTGGAGCTAAAGATCGGGATCAGAACAGTTGAAGACCATAAGGCGAGAATAAATACATAGACAGTGAAGCGAGAGGACTAATACACGGTGATCACAAAAGAATGTAGCAACGAAGCACAGTTGTTGGATTAGTCAAATCAATAGACATGATTGATAGAAGATGAACGATGGGGATCTTATCGCAGGAGATTAAGTTAGAAATTGGATGGAGTAGATTAAGCCACGTGTTAGCTGAATAGTGGCACGGTCTTCGTACGCAGTAAGCAGTATCTCACGCGGTCTCCAAGCGGTAAACAATATTCTACAATTTCGCGTGATTAACTTGAGGATTTGACACATAGCACACGATGGAAAAGGAAAAACACTTTTCTCACATGCTCTCGACCTGATATCGGTCGTGCAAGTATCTGCGCGAGATTGCACAATAGTCGTTCGATTGGATGGGTCACATCGACCGTGGAGATTGTCCATGTTAGTTGGTGAGTGGATGACACGATATTCGTTGGATCGAGCAAGATAGATCAACGGTGGAGATTTAATGCACTAGAGAAAGCATTGATATATGTGCAAAGGTTTGTGGAATGGCGGAAAGGTAAGGTTTTAAGTATGGGTTACGAAAGATTTCTATTATACAAGAGTTATAATAGAAATGAGCAGAATAAATGTATTATGGTTAATGTTGGGTTAAAATGAAACCAGAGTTAAAAGGGTACTATTGATATGTGTGGGTAATAAGAGTTAAACCAAAGATTATGAAATATTTTGAAGGTTCTGCTCAAAGGTTTATAAAGGTCAAGACTTTGGATAGTTAAATCAAACGTTTCCGCATATAGTTTATTGAAGGAACATTAAATCTTGGTTTAAGAAGGTTTTACTGGGCAGGAATATTAAAATTCCTGAAACATAGTGTGACATGTAAATTTATTTGCATATTGTGGGTAGATGCGGCTTTTGCTGCGTCATCAAAAGGAAATCTATCTTTTATGAGCTCCCATATTGGGAGAATCTTAAGATTGCCCACTTACTAGATCCCATGCATATGTTTAAAAATGTGTCGTCTTTTGTGGAGGCACATATCATTGAAATAAAGTGACACATTCGCTGTTAGGAGATATCTTATTTCTTTAAAAACTAAAAAGAAACATTGGGCAAGACAAGAAACTAGAGGAGAGGCTGACCCCTTTTGGTCTTTTAAAGAAGGTGATGTCCCATGGATTTTAAAGAAAGATGATCTTTCTTTGGAAAAGGAAGTTATAATGAATGTGAGGGTGCCTTATTTATATGGGTCTTCACTACGATGTTGCTTCACTGTGGATGACCCTTTCTTGGGGTTGAAATCACATGAATATTGAACCATCTACGAGTAGTATATCAAAAACATGATTTTTTTTATTTTTATTTTTATTTTTATGTAATGGGATATTTTATAATTAATTTTTGTATAATGTACTATTTACTGTGCAGTATCATTATCCTTTGCTCGTGTGTGGGTGTGTGAACCATGACTTCCCCCAAGACCTATGACGTGCCATATCTAAATTATCTGCATTTGTACATTGGATCACATAAAAGGATATTCACATGGCTAACATTCTACGATGGCTTCAAGAGATAGCTAAGATTGTTTGTATGTTTGAGAAGGAACTGCTAATGAGTTTCATGGACTTGCAGGTTCATCTTCTAATTCACCTAGTAGATGAGGTTGAATTAGTTGGGGTCGTTTCTTGTCGTTGGACGTTCTTATTAGAGAGGTACATGAAGAAATTGAAAGGTTTTGTTTGACAAAGGGGAAAATCCAAGGGGTCTATGGCAGAGGGGTATATATCGTATGAGTCTTTATATTATGCTAGTGAGTACATCAAGCAAATCGAAAAAACACTAAGTGCAGTGATTTGGGATGACAAAAGGGATGAAGACAAAAGAGAAGGAGAGATTCTCGAAACAACTGGAAAGAGGCACGTGATAATGAGTAAGTGCAGGCCTATCATTTGTCAAATTAATATGCGATGCCTATTCAAAATTAACATCATAT
>APFE030185806.1:0-77753 GCA_000404065.3 Pinus taeda
TATTTCTACTGGCCGAATCTTCGACAGGATGTTGGGAAGTACATCCGATCATGTACTGCCTGTGCCATTGCCAAACCGACCATTAAGAAGCAAGGCCTCTATACCCCGTTTCCTACCCCTAGTCGACCTTGGGAATCCATCTCCATGCATTACATGTCAGGCATTCCTTCCACTAAGCATGGAAATGACTGTGTTTTTGTGGTCGTCGACAGGTTCTCAAAGATGGCCATTATGAAGGCCTGCAAGAAGAATATCACAGCAGAAGCCACTCCTAAACTCTTCTTCGAACAAGTGTGGGTGCAATTTGGGATCCCACAGTCTATCATCTCAGATCGGGACAGTCGGTTTCTCAGCACATTTTGGTCCAGTCTCTGGTCAATGCTAGACACCAAACTCACGAAGTCCACAGCCTTCCATCCTCAAAACTGATGGCCAGACAGAGGTTGTCAATAGGATGATTGTGCACATTCTGCGCATGTATAACTCAAAGCATCCACGCACATGGGACGAGAGCCTCCCCTATGTTCAGCACAGCTACAAACGAGCTCTTCACAGCTCCACTGGCCATAGCCCTTTTCAGGTGGGTTTGGGATTCCAGCCACTATGCCCCATTGATGTGGCCATGCCACTTGCAACTACTCACATGAATTCAGCTCATGTCCAGTCCGAAACAGATAAGGCCACCAGCTTCATTGAGCACATCCAACATATTCGCAAGCAGGTCCATGACATTCTGGAGAAATCTAATGCTAAGTACAAGCAACGACATGATCAACATCGGGTGCCACACAAGTTTCAGGGGCGACAAAAGTCTGGTTGCATTTGCAAAAGGAACGCCTTACTGGAGCCTATCGGAAATTAAGACCACTCCGATATGGTCCTTACACCATTACTAAGGCTATGGGAGACAATGCATTTGAGCTCAGCATTCCCCCATTCCTTTGCCTGCACCCAGTGTTCAATGTGGGCCGCCTTCGGCCATACTTTCCACCATTACTAGACACATCCGACATTGCAAAACAGCTCCAACCCACAGAATTAAATCCAGATTGCATGGAACAAGCTGCAACTGATCGGATCATGGACACACAGATCAAGAACACTCGCCAACAGAATATCCAACTGTATCGAGTTGTCAAGCAGGCCAACTCCTTCAGCAGGGCAAGTGGTTCACCAGGGAACAGGTTCAGCAGAAGTTTCCTCATCTCATGGGGAGCTCAACGCAATGGGGACCATTGCTTCCTAAGGGGGGAGGAATGATCCAGGTGGATATTGGTGGCCACCTGCCAAGTCCACCTTGACCCCCACCATTGTCTTTCTCAGCATTTTCAGTTTCCTTAATTGTAGCACAACTTACTATTTTTAGCAGTTTTTCGGGTCCTGAACTTCCGGAGCCGTTTTGAGGCCCTAAACGACGTTTTTTGGGGAATCCAGGAGCAACATGGGTCCATGGAATGGACCCATGTTGCCCTTTCCAACAATGATAGTGCTTGAATAGATCTTTCTATTGAGCTATTGTACGCGTCAAACGGAGATCATATGCTAGAGTGACGACCCCGGGAAGTTGATGTACCAACTTACCCCCAAACGGGGCCCACAGTTTGGCGTTTCATCTCCTAGGGTTAGGTTTTGGAATGTTAAGGGTTTTTCATTGTTTCTCAACAATAAATAGGCCTTCGAGCCTCATTGTAACACAGTTCAGAGGCATGTAGTCATCACATCTCTTCTCAGAGATAAGTTACCATCGCCCTAGCTAGTTTATTTCCATTTCTGATTGTAAGCATGTTTCAATATTTTCTATTAATGAAATGAAGTATTATTTCCACTGCATCTTTGTGTAAATGGTTATCTCTATAATTTGTTGCGTTCTTGTTTAAATCCGGATCACGTCCTGCCTCTGTATGAAGAACTTTTTGTCTTCATTCCATGATACATAAATGGAAAATATGTATTGTTCGAAGTGAACCTTGGTAAAAACACAACACTTACGCACTAACTAGTGTCACCTACTCGAGTCGGTTGTTTTTGGGTTAATCCTTGTAAGCTCATTCAAGTAGAGTAAGGTGAGAGGGAAAACCTTAACAAGCACATCAGAGGTATATAAAAACTACTTATTTGAAGGAAAACCTATTCTACTCTTAATAAGTTGGGATCCATCTTCCACCTCTGAAATGAATAAGTGCTATGCACAGTGACGAAAAATGAAAAATGAAAATGTGAAAAAAATTCAAAATAATGAAAAATGAATAAGGCGCAAGAAGAGAAAGGCTTCTTGCATAGTGAGGTGATGCAAGTAACTCCTCCGAGGTATTGACCAGGCTCTCTGGCAGCGGATCGATGCTTGTGTTCTTGTGTGAATTTGCTGGGGTAATGTCTAGGCCTACTGGTAGCGGAGCAACACCAGAGATGAAACTAAAACTTTGACGACCATAAAGCTTGTGCACCAATATACCCCTCATCCCCAATCAAAACAACTATGTTGACCTGGCTTGGAATATGTGCTGATCGACCAAGAGCTTGGCAAATGCTACATCTTACAATCAAGCAAGTGTGGAAACCAAGATGAACAGAGAATTGAACAATACTTCTGGAGGTGTTAGACTTGATTTTCACAAACAAGGTCCATTTGGAGAGCTAGAGTTCTAACAGTGTGTCGTCAAGTGTTGTAGCGGCTACAACCATCCTCCAAAATTTTTCCTTAGCTTTGTTTTGCAGCCTCCCTACCAACCATCCTAGTAGTATGTCTTGCACTATCAAGTACATAGGCTTCATTGGTTTTTCAGCAGCTTTTCAAAATGTGCATGATAGTATGCTTCACTCGCCTTATAGGTTGCCATTATAGACTTAAGCTAGTTGCTAGTTGAGCAACTCCCTCATAAAATTCTGCAATTATGGAGGGGAACCAACCTTCCCTCCAAAAATTGCACAAATTTGCTGGGCATCCTGCTGGGCTCAGAAATTGTGCAGAATAGTCAGACATGCTTCCTTGCAAAAATTACGGAACCTGGCCCAGCACTGCAGCTCAGTGCAGAAATTATGAAAATCAACTAGGTAGCCTGCTGGGCTCCAAAATTGTGCAGAACAGTCATACATGCTTCCTTGCAAAAACAACGTAATCTGGACTAGCACTACAACTCACCCCATAAATTGCACAATTCTGGGAGGCAGTTACTTGCTCCTCCCAAAAATTGTGCAATCCCTCTGGGACAATCAACCCAGTTCCTCTCAGAAATTGCACAAATCCCTTTCTCAATCAAGCAGGCTGATGCATGTGCCTTCAGGTTGACCAGTTCCCTCTGGGACCGAGCAAAACTGATTTTCATGCATGGGCTGCTCTTCCCAAAATAGAAAAAGGCAACATGCAAAAGGAATCCCTAGATCTAGGGATCTATTTTTAGTAGTTAGAGGTTACATGCAAAGCTCATTTAGAAACCTCTTGCCAAGTGTCACTTTTTCCTAGATTTGTCGCATGCACGTCATAATCTCGATCTTATCAAAATTCATTAACCGAACATTGCAGAGCTCATTCCTCACATCGCCCTTGCAGCTCTGACATCCCACATTACATCTAGGAGTCTTCAACACTTTCAACTTAGTTGTTTTAGGGTAAGTCTGCTTTTCATGTCTTGCACTTCATTTCTGTCACTTTTTGTGTTTCGCTTCGTGTAAGTGATGTTTGCTTGATTTCAATGAACACTTGCTATTTTTTTAATGTATGTTAGCTTGTAGAAGCATTGTTTTACACACATGCATGTTTTCCTATTTTCTGAATACTGTAATTGTTGTTTGCATGCATGATCATTCACTCTTGTTTACACTCAGTATCACCATGCATTCAAACTTCTCAGGTTTTCAGTCGCCCGTCGGTGGGTCTGGGTTGCCTTGGCCCGGATCTTGCTTTTTCTGTCTAGCATTGCATATTTATGGAAGCGAAAACTCTGCCTTCCCTCCATAAATTGCATAAGTCTATCCCAACACTGACCTCTAGGCTTGCATTGTGCAATTCTGGAGGCATTGCCTTGCTGAAATTTAGTTTGTTGGTTTTCATGTCACTATTGACTGAAATTGTGCATTACGCAGTTTCAGTCCTCAGTGGGCCAGTATGGAATGTGCATTGTGAAGTTCTAGAAGTTAGTCAACCTCCCAACAACCTAGATTGTGCCTTGCGCAGTTTTGGCAATCAGTCTCCCAGCCTCGTAGTGAAAATTGCGTAATATTCACAGACAGTCACATAGGTATGTCGAATGTTAGTCCTCCAGTTTGTTTTGGTTTTCGGCTGACATATTTCTTGTCATGAATGTTTTCATGTCTCCAGGTATCATAGGTGTTTGTCTGCCTCTTAGAAACACAGGTACAATGGCTTCCAGGAGAGATGAGTTGAAGACACCATTCAGAGCACAACTGGGGATGCAGTCGATCAAGTGTCTATGAAATTACCTATCTATGAAGACATCAAGTTGTTTATGGACAAGGATATAAAGATGAAATTGCAGCGGCATCACAACGAGTAGCACCATCAACAACAGCAAAAGGTAGCAAACCTGCATGCGACAAATACAAGAGGAAGATTGTTGACAGCGCAGAGGCAGAACAAAGTTGCAAGCTCAAGCAGATCTACTTGTGATGAAAACAACTTTGCAGATTGAGGCTATGAGACGATGACATGACAAGAGGATCGTGTGAAAGCAGAGAGAGAAATAAAGGAGTTAGGCGCTGAAGCAAAAACTCAAGGAAGAACAAGAGCTACACAAACAACAAAAGGAGTTGCAGTGGGAATAGGCACATCAAGAGGTGCAACATGCATAGACTGATGAAATTACACCCATACAAGTTATGGACCCATCCAACAACTAGCATGGAGTAGACAGGGTGAGTAGTGTTGTCGATCACATCCAATGGTGTTCAGGAGCCTAGATGTCATTGCGTGCACACATGCGATCCCACCCATTTGGCACACTCACTGAGGCGAAGACAAGAAGTAAGTCCGACTGGAGCTAAACATGTATTTCGACAAGTTGATGTGCATGGTCACCAATACACACTTGGAGATCAACAGAGACACTATGCATTAGTATGTTGCTGGTTTAGTTGCACTCAAGATGTTGATGCACATATTATCAGAGAAGTTGGACAAAGGAGCCATATCAGTGTACCTGAATGCAACGGAGGCAAGAGTTCAACAAGATGTCACCATTGAGTGCACAGACACCATCATGAACAACCAAGCTTGGCATCAGTTTGCCATTGTCAATCATCACAAAGATGTCAAAGAGTTGGTCTCACTACAACTGTCCAAGTGTTAGTGATAGCTTGCATGGCTTGCTCAAGCCTATTTTGTCTCACATGGGTACATGTGCAGATTGGATGTAACATCTTGTAAAGTGGAAGTCCGTCTCACATGGGTACATGTGCAGATTGGATGTAACATCTTGTAAAGTGGAAGTCCAAGTGCCAATAGTCGAATGTAATAGTCATAGAGTAGTTGAAGAGTCATGAGGGTAGGAGAACAGTCACAAAGGGGGATATCAATGGTTACCCCACCCTTTGCTATTTATAGTACCTCATAACTCATTGTAGAGGCTTTCGGTCAGCCAAGCTTCTGATAGGAGTATCTTAGAGAAAGCTTGGAAAGTATTGTAACAAGCCTTGGCTACTCCATAGTGCGGAGCTAGTATATCTCTTTGGAGGAGCAAGCCGTAGTGACTATAATGTTCTACTATCGGGACTAGTGGTTGGTCATGGTTGTACTGTATAATTGGAAATTTCACTTCTTAATATAACAAAGACAACACATTTCATGGATATGTTGTTACTGTATTTCATCTACCTTGGTTACTCTAATGATATATGTATCTGTTTTCTAATGCATGCATGTATGGAATCTTTCTGTATAAGTATGTATGAAGCTTACTGAGATGTGTTGTTGGTTTAACCATCACTTTGGATTGTTAGCTTACTTCCTTTCTAGTTTGTGATGCATGTTCACTCGTGTGTTCCCTTCCAAGTTGCATGCTTCCACAGGTTTCCAAGGGGCGCACTCACCTCACTTTTCATGTAATAGAACCGTTCATACACCTTCCTTGGCTTGTTGCACATGTCACACCCTTAATGGCAACAGGGAAATCTTACTTGCCTTTCCACGCAACCACGGTCAAGGAAATACCGTACGACCCACTATTGGGACTCCTACAGCAAACAATCTGAGGTCTAGTTGGGACTTCTTATCGGGAAGATCCCGTGACATGTTGGTGGGTCCAGCACTGTCAACATAATCCAAGATAAGTTCCTAATGAACCTCCTATAGTAACTTGTTATTCCCATGAATGATCTTACGTCGTCAACATTTCTAGGAGTTTCCCACTCCATGATAGCCCTTATCTTTTCTGGATCCACTATTATGATTACTTTGGAAACCACATACCCCAAGTAATGTACCTCTTTCTAAAAGAAACTAAATTTTCTAAGCTTGGCATACAATTAATGTTGTCTTAGTAATCTCAATACTCCTACTAAGTGTTTGGCATGCTTTTCCTCATTCTTATAATATATCAAGATGTCATCAATGAATACAATAAAAAAACTTGTCCAGATAAGGAGGCAACAAACTATTCATCAAGCACATAAAGTTAGATGGAGCATTAGTCAAACCAAATTGAACTACAACAAACTCATAATGCCCATACATGATCTGGAAAGTAGTCTTGTAGATGTCTTATTATTTAATGGGTACCTGATGATATCCTGATCTCATATCAGTCTTCAAGAACAATGTTTCTCCCTTCAACTAATCAAACAAGTCATCAATCAATGGAAACGAATACATATTCTTGATGGTTACCTTGTTAAACTAGTTGTAATTGATGCACAACCTACGAGTACCATCCTTCTTCACAAACAACATTGGTGCAACCCAAGGCGAAACACTTGACATAATGTATCCTTTTTCAAGCATCTCTTTCAACTGCAACTTCAACTCTATTAACTCTAGTGTGCTCATCCTGTATGGTGCCTTCAATGTTAGTGCTGCCCCTGGTACCAACTCAATGGTGAATTCCACTTTCGTGTGAGGTAGAAATCTAAAATATCTGCTGGAAACACATCTTGAGACTGCTGCAAGATCAGGTACCTGCTTAATACCTTTGCATCCTCAACATCCTTACCTTTATCACTAAAAATATGCACTCCAAATAACACACACCCTTTTTTACGACTACTTTTTGCCTGCATAGTTGTCACCATTCTAACCGATGTTGCCTTCTTCTTACCCTGCAAAATTATTTTTCTCCATTGTCATCTAGGCACTCAATAGCCTTGCCATAACAATCCACCTTGGTTCTATGAAGATACAACTAGTCCATACCCAACAACATATTGTACGATCCTAATGAAAGTACATTCAAATGTGTTGAAGTAGGCATACCATTTAACTTGAATGCACCAACTCTTACTCAATGATGAACTCTCTTCCTTGTACTTGTAGATAACTGCACTAACCAAGATTATGCATGTACTTCTTGATTCAAAGCACACTTATCCATCAAGTCAGGATTAAAGTAACTATAATTAAATCCAGGTTTAATAATAGTAGAAACAACATGATCACGAAGCTTATCGCCCATCTCAATAATACACGTTTGGTGATCTTCCTGCCTATTCTCTAGTGATGCATAGATCTGTGGATTACTCTCTCCAACATCTCCCACTGTCTGTGCCTCTTGAGCACTGTAGATATGCAATCCACCATCTTGATGTTGTGGACAATCTCTCCTATGATGGTCTCCTACACAAGTCCAACATTGCAAGGGCTTCCAATCATCATCCTTGTTCTAGTCCTCATACTAAAATTCCCGTCCTCTATTAGATGCATTGATCTTCTTATGCAGGGTCGCTTTCTCTTTGTTACATGTATCTTAAGGTGTTGTTCACTTCTTGTCCCATTTTCCTTTATTCTTTGTATTACCATTCCAGTTTGGCTTAGTCTTAGCTATGCAATTTCATTGCTCAAAATAATGCTTTAGCTTTTGGATGGCCTCCTCTAATGATCTAGGCTCATCAAAATCAATCTTGTCCTTGAATGCTACTGGAAACCAACTAATGAATCTCTAAATTTTGGCCTTCTCCTCCTTGAGGTAAGGCACATATCTCAATAAATCCAAGAATCTGCTAATGTACTCCTCATTAGTCGTAGATCCCATCTTCAGCTCATACAACCCTTTTTCCCTGATGTCATAGTATCTCTATGATAAATACTTCCTCCTGAATAGTCTCTCGAACTCACTCCAAGCCAAATGCTCTTCATGAATACCTCTAACATTCTTTACATCTTCCCACCAAATATCTGCTTTACCTTTAAGACTCAATGTCACTATCCTAACCTTCATGTTCACTGAGTAATCATGTAATCTAAAGAACTTATTCATACCAAGCAACCATGATTCAACATCTTACGACTTCTTCATTTCCCCATCAAATGTAGGTGGCTTTTCTTTCTTGAAATCATCCAGTAAATATCCCCTATAACTCCTTCTATAAGGATGACAACGATGATGACCATGATACTTGTTTGAACCAGAACTAGATTAAATCCATGTTCACTACCTCATCTATCAGGCATATCCAAGAACCTATCATTTCTGACCATGTCATCTCTATCTAACTTGTGTCCACCATGTGACCTGTTACCATATGCTCCATTAGTCCTATCCTCTTGTCCATGAATGATTCTAAGCAGTCCTTGTCTCTGCAAGTCTGACAAGATCTTAAGAATCACCACATTGACTTATGCTTGTTTCTCATGTGCCCTAGAATGTCTCTCTTCTGATTGAATGATTTAATCATTGTCTTCTTTGCAAATCCTTATTCCTTCCTTCAAACTTCTCAAAGTGTTTTCTATGTGAAATGAGTACTCATCACCATGCCTCTCATCTTATCTATAGGGAGAATCTCGTGAGTTGTAGTCTACCATCTTGCTAGTCATCTTTGATCTTCTCTTCCTGCAATGATATGAAATGTTGGAAAAACTTGTTAATGCTATGCAATATCCCTCATCATTAAATTAAAATGTGTTTAGGATCGTCTCAAATTAACCAAAATTTGAAGGATTATGTTCAAGTATTGAGTGTCTTTTATGAGCAATTTATGAGATTAATTAGCCATTTAAAACACATATACAACAAGTAAATTACAGATAAGTAAAACAAACAACTCATAACACAAAGCTGATAAAGGATTTCACCCCTCCTAGGCTACATCTCCTTGGACCTACTTCAATTACTAGGCCCTCTTTGGATTAATGGTCAATTCTATAATTATATGCACCTACAGTGCTCCAATGGCATTGCAACTTGCTCCATTGGATTCATAAGACCCAAAAACTCCAAAAATGACTCTCCAAGCTCTACAATTGGACTTCAGATGATCTAGGTTTGACCTCCTCTCCCGGTGGCCTTAGGCTTCCTTAAACTTCAACGTAGAAAAATCATGTACATAAGTACCTTTCTGCCTCTACAACCTATTCCATTGTGTTCAAAGCCTCCAAATTATCTAGGAATAACTCTTTATGAACAAAAATTGGTCAAATAATGAAGATGTTATGGTCTCTTCAATTTTCCCTAGGAAACCTCCAACAAATCTGGAGAAACTCCAGTTAACGCTGCCAAAATTGGCGCAATTCTAGATTTAGTGGACATGCCAAACTTCTACCAATTTAATACTACAATTAATTAATGGATAACCATAGTTTAATTAGCACTAATCCCGCTTAGCACATTTAATGGCATGGTTAGCACTAAGCATCGACCTTTAGTTATGAGATAAGGTCACATGTGGAGAATGCTGGTCCGTGGGGCTAGCCCTCTCTTCCCCCAACTACTAAATGTTATCTCTTTAAATGAAATGTGCACCCCTTGTATGTTAAGAAACATGGTCGTGGTATAATGGTGACGCATGGGGCTTGTGCAAGCGAGGTCACGGTTTTGATTTTGCTGACCTACAAATAATTTTACCCGACCTTTGAGAGGCCATGTGGTGGCCTCTGGGCTTGCCATGTGTCAGCCTCTCATTGGTCCACCTAAAATGCTCTAGACCAATATGATGTCAACACTTTTCATGATCCAATTGAGCCACCTGCGGGAATATTCCTTGGAATATTGTTTTTGTTGGCTGGGCTGTACGGATGCCTAGTCAACATCCCAATCAGGCTGTACCAAAATTTTGCTTGTTTGACAAAACGATCATAACGTGATATCTTTCTCATACGAGCTCTGTTTTGAGTGAAACAAGTTGCATTGTGATCATATCGCCGAGATGGACACATTCGTTTAGGTTTTGAGCGATTTTGGGCACTTTATTTTTGAACAAATTTTTATGCCTAATCCAGATTTCAATCACTCCTTCCCACTGACAAGATTTTGGACCCACAAAATCTAGTTATTTTATGAGAGTTGAATACTCTTATCCTTCCCAAGTTCTATCAATTGATTCTACTTAGAAAAATCTCCATGACAACCACTTGGGTTCACTAACATGCCTTGCCTTACAAATGGCTTGGCACTTCAACCAATGTTCTCCTTTTGCTGTTGATCCAATCCAGCACTTGTTGGCTACTTGTTGATTAAAAAACCTAATGTACCAAAGAAATCCCTCAGTGCTTGGAAAGATGACTGATGGACTTCCCACTGAGAATCATGTTCCTCCTTTCCAACACATGCATTCGATGTAAGCTTCTCCTTGGAAACCACTTTTCCAAGTTAAGCCCATCTGAGTGAACTACAACAATGAGTTCCAACATTAGTAATAACAAGAAAAGAAATGACCATTTTTTTACCTCCACGGTTCCAAATTCCACATCTGGAAGAATGCATTCACCATCTCTTTCTCTTCTTGGCGTCAACACATCAAATGGTCTACAATGGCTGCAAATTGTTTGGCATTTTTTTCCACTTTCGCTTCTTGATTCCATCATCTTCCGGTATTAACATGCTACTCATGTCATTTTTTGAGAATGAAGGCTAATCATGAATCTCTTGCTCAAGCGCGGACCTTCCAAAATCCTGCGACATCTTGTCACAAGAAACACCATTAACCTTGAAAAACACTCATGCAAGAATATAACTTGATGACCTCTTCCTTTTGCTCCTTCAAATTAATAAATGTCACATCATGTGAAAAATGCCATGTAATCTTACATCTTGGTGTATAAACCATTGACTAAACACAAGATGACAAAACATGCTTCTTCAAACAACTGATTTTCAAGTCAAGCAAAAGCATGTACAATAACTTGAACGATTTGCAACAAGAATTCCACATTCTCATGAAACAATTTGTCACATATCCCTTTAACCTTTGGATACAAATCAACTCTTCCAAGTCGATATAACATACATGTAAAAATCAATCGACCACACAAGCTGGCACTCCTACATGTGTAGATGATCAACATTCTCAAGTTGACAACATACATGTTAACAAACCAATCAACCAACACAAGTCAATCACTCATGCATGTTCAAGCACAATGAAACTATTAAAAATTCCACTTTTCACACACACAAACTCTCATGCATGTATAGAAATTCTCAACTCTCTCACAAGTACAATCACAAGCACAAGAATCCCATTGGTATGTATGAGTACTTAACAAGCTGAAATGACCAAATTTGCTGCAATAAAGTGAGTCAACATAATCCACTTTCGAACACCTTCTTGGCATAAACATGCAAGTTCAAGAATGTAATATGCATGCAAATTTGTAGTTGAAAATTGCCATCTTTGTTGCATTTAAGTGAGTCAACATAAATCTACTTTTCCAACATCTTGCTTCATGCAATATGAAACATACTTTTAGGAGAAAAGAAATGCATCCAAATAACAAGGAAATGCATCAATAAGGCAATATTTGCATCAATAATCAAAAGAAATGCAAGGCCTTAATTTGTTAAGAAATCTAACCATCTATTCACAAACCATTTCAATGACGCTTCTTTCAGTTGAACTTCATCATGTGTATCATCCTGACCCACATCAATTATGGAATCCTCTTTTCCATTATTGCCAAAATCTTTCTCCACCTTCTTCAAATGTCATGGATGACTTGTTGGATGCAAAGTCAAACACTTCTCTACAAGATGACCTTGCTTATGGCAATGAGTGAAAAACAATTGCATCTTATTTTCAAGATGGTTTGCATTATCCAATGGACCTTTGGCTTTTCGTCTCTTTTGTTTTGAAATTTTCCTGTGTATGGCTATCCTCTTCCAACACCTCGAAATAGTATGGTTATTCAAACCACAAAAGAACATGTAAATTTTCTCCAAATTTTATGTGAAATTTACCATGTTTATCATAATCAAAAGAAACTTGATTAAAGGCAGATTTATACCTTGCACATTCACCTTTGCGCCTTATTGAGGAGGTGAATTTGATGAGGTAGTGGATCTCTTCGGAATACCAAAAATGGCTTCAATGACCTTAGAGCCTTCAACATCCTCTTGTTTTCCATTTCCACTAGTTGCATGCTTATGCGCGTCTTCTTGCAAAGTCGGTATGAAACTTTTGCATTCCTCATGAACACAAACTTCACAAGCTTGAGGTAACGAACATGTAATGAAATTCCTTCTTGGAACACCTTCATGTGCCTCCTTGGCTTTGGAGCATTATCCATCATGTTGTCCATAACCAAGACCCAAACACCTAGACCTTTCCTCAACAACAATTGGCTCAACTATGCCTTGTACATGTTTGCCTAACCTTTACCTTCATAACCCATCTTCATCAATAATTTGGATCCCATTCCTCTAGTGTGTCTTTCAAAAGCACCAAAACATTAATTTTGAGAGGAAATTGAATATAACTTGAATTGAATACGTCATTTTCATGCACATACTTGGCTAGGGTTTCCTTAGCATCATGGAGTTGAATCTCCATCTCATGCATATTTTCAAGAAGCTCTTTCTTCTCCTCCTTTATGGTCATCAACTCCTCTTGAAGTATAATGTTATCCTTCCTATCTTCATTCATCTCTTGCACCATATCTCTCATGATGATAAGATCTTGCAACATCTCTAAATAAAAGAGTCTTTCTAAGGAAGATGGATTAGAAACATCACTTGTTGAAGCTTCCATCGCACTTGTAATGCATCAAAAGGCTTCACAAAGCTTCAAAAAGTTTCTCAACAAATAAGCATCTCCCTTCATCATCTTACGCACATAAACTTGCACAGAGTTAATTTCTCCTTGCACAAATATAAAACCAATACCTAATTTTCTAGCTAACTTTGGCAAACCATCTCAGGGTTAAAATGAGCTAACTTGCTCTGATACCAACTTGATCTGAAATGTTGGGAAAAACTTTTAATGCTATGCAAGATCCCTCATTAGTAATTTAAAAAGTGTTTAGGATTGTCTCAAATCAACCAAAATTTGAAGGATTATGTGTCAAGTATTGAGTGTCTTTTAAGAGAAATTTATGAGATTAATTAGTTGTTTAAAACACATCTACAACAAGTAAATTGCAGAGAAGTAAAACAAAGCAACTCATAACACAAAGCTGATAAATGAGTTCACCCCTCATGGGTTACATCTCCTTAAACCTGCTTCAATGGCTAGGCCCTCTTTGGATTAATGGTCAATTCTCTGATTATATGCACCTGCAGTGCTCCAATAGCTTTGAAACTTTCTCCATTGGATTCAAAAGACCCAAAAACCCCAGAATTGACTCTCCAAGCTTTGCAATTGGAATTTAGTTGATCTAGGCTTGACCTCCTCTCTTGGTGGCCCTAGGCTTCCTTAAACTTCAATGTAGAGAAATCATGTACAGAAGTGCCTTTCTATCTCTGCAACCTATTCCATTGTGTTCAGAGCCTCCAAATCATCTAGGAATGACTCTTTCTCAGCTAAAATTGGTCGACTAATGAAGAATTTGCGGTCTCTTTAGTTTTTCCTAGGAAACCTCCACCAAATATGGAGAAACTCCAATTAAACCTACCAAAATTGGCGCAATCCTGAATTTAGCAAACCTGCCAAAATTTCGCCAAGTTAATCCTATAATTAATTAATGGATAATCACAGTTTAATTAGCACTAATCCCACTTATTGCATTTAATGGCATAGTTAGCACTAAGCATCATCCTTTGGTTATGAGATAAGGTCACATGTGGAGAGGGCTGACCTGCGGGGCTGGCCCTCTCTTCCCCCAACTACTAACTGTTATCTATTTAAATGAAATGCACGCCCCTTTTATGTTAAGAAATATGGTTTTGGTATAATGGTGGCATGTGGGGCTTGTGCGAGTGAGGTCGTGGGTTCAATTCTGCCAACCTGCAAATAATTTTACCTGACCTTTGAGAGGGCACGTGGCAGCCTCTAGGCTTGCAATGTGTCAGCCTCTCATTAGTCCACCTAAAATTTTCTAGACTAATATGATGCCAACACTTATCATGACCCAATTGAGCCACATGAGGGAATATTCTAGGAATATTTTGAGGAATATTATTTTTGCTAACTTGGATGTACGAATGCCTAGTCAACATCCCAGTCAACATGTACCAAAATTTTACCTATTTGACAAAATGATCAGAACATGATATATTTCTCATACGAGCTTCATTTTGAGTGAAACAAGTTGCATTGGGATCATAGCGCTGAGAAAAATGCGATCGTTTAGGTTTTGAGTGATTCCGAGCACTTTGATTTTTGAGCAAATTTTTGCCCTTAATCCAGATTATAATCATGCAAGGTATATCATACGAGTTAAACCAAATCATAAACAAACTAACATACGTCATTTTAGTTCATGGGAGGATATCTCATCTACAAGACCAACCAAATTAGCACAATACATATATAAACGTAATCATATCTACATTTAATCATCATTTCAACCAGTATTTAGTCATCAATGCATGACCATACCAACCACATACCATGACCTCAAACATGAAAATTACACGATGTCAATGCATGAAAAATAATATATAATCACTGACATGCATAACTAATGCATAACTGACACACACTCATGATGACCATATCCAATAACAACACTATCAAATTTTCACATGGAAACACCACTACAACTGTGACCAACGCCATGCATATGCAACAAGAACATAGACCACAAGCATAAGGAACCATGCTGTGATAGCACTCTATAACACCCTCCTCCCACATTTACCCAAGTTAACCAATTCGTTCAGTGAAACATGTGACAAGAGGATACTATGATCTGATTCAACTCCCCATGTATAGTTAAGGAAGTGGAACTGAAAATACACAACCAATATGAACTTCTACACATGTTACATAACCTTCAGGAGACAAGCAACCCTTCTAGGTGACCAACCCCTGAGGTAACTTGATATTTTACTAACCTAGAGTCTGATTCACTCCCATGACATGGGCATTCATGTGGCTGTGACCCTACAGTCACTCCCACAACAAGGGCATGCTAGCAATCAGGGACGTTTCTAGCTAGTTCTAAGCCAATGCCCCCAAATTTTGTGCCAATTTTTTGGGAATAGGTCTCATACCACTCCCCAAAACTTCATGAAAACTTCAGAAATGATAAATAACAATGAGACAAAGGTACCAATGCAAAACTTTGATTAATGACTTGACTAGACCCCTACTATCCATGACATACATTTTGTCAAACATGTCACAAATATATAATATACATGTCATAACATCATATTTGAGCATAGGGGTCTCATACTTATCTAAGATTCACTAAGAAGCAGTGATACCTTATCACAATAGATGTGTTATCATCTATTAGCGCATATACTCATTGTTCATTCATTTGCAAATCAAAACATCATGGAAGCCATACATCAAGTTTGTCATAAAACATGCTCATAACCAACATATAACAAACATAAATAACAAGGATTTAACAACCATAAAAACCACATATAAACAAGTATATTTACCCATAAATACAAGAGGAAAGAGGCTCTTATTAACATATGAAAAATGCAATGAGTTATGGGAATTCCACGTACCACCCAACCATAGACTAGCTTAACCAAATCTTTCTTTTAGCCAATCACCCTCATGCCATATTCCAAGCATGAATTTGGGATCTCATGGAACAAATCCAACAAAACCAAACCATGGCTTCCAGAGACCAAACCACCTCAACCCTCAACCAGTGATTCCAACTCATGGTTGAGCATCACTAACCATCACCAGGTTGGTCTCTACCCAATCTATCCAGGGCTCTAGAGCGTTTGTTCCAATCAGTGCTTCCAGGACTAGTAACTCAACCCACAATTGTTGTCAGGATTCTAGAGCATTTGTCCAACTAGGGCTTCCAAGACTAGTAATTCAACTTGACAAGAAATTCCAAAGAAATTTTCCAACCAAGGATTCTAGTACTAGTAACTCAACCCAAGCTGTTACAGGGTTTGCAGAGCATTTTTATAACCAAGGCTTCCAGGAACTAGTAACTCAACCCACAACCATAAGGAACATGAGATCCAATAAAAAAATAAAAGGAAAGACACCCACAACACCATGGATATCTAGGAAATGTCAAATCTAGGCAAATCCACTGCCAATCTAGTCATTCCTCCATGCCAATGACATATCATAACCAAGAAACCACATGCATGTGTCATGCATGCTAAAACTAGCAAGGAAATCATACATGCAACTCAATACCTGCAAGCAAAACTTGTTGTATCTACTAATCTTGATGTCCTCTTACACTTTCCTACTCTTCCTTTGCCTTCTTGCTCCAAAACTCAAAGTATGTCACACTCCTCCAAGAGTGCTCCAAGAAAACTCTAAGCTCCAAAACTCAAAGTATGTCACACTCCTCCAAGAGTGCTCCAAGAAAACTCTAAGTGTCTAAGAGTATGAGAGAGAGTAAAATAGAGAGCTCCAAGCTAAAACATAATTTCTTTTGAATTGACAAAAGCTACCAACTGATCGTTATAAGCCTTTTTATAAATGAGACCTCTATTTTCTTCAATTTCTATTATTTTCCTTAATTTTCCTCTACACATGCAACCTGTGACCTTTCACCTTCTTTTGCTCATAATTTCCATTATTTTCATAAATAAAATTTCAATTAATGATACTTTGCCTTTCCAAAGCCTTTTCCATTTCTTTTACAATTTTCCATAGGCATTAATTAATCATAAGTGATCCCCATCATCATGTTTTTGACAAACATTCAATTTGGAATATGTGTCCCATGACCATGGTTATTATTTTTCCTTTATTAATTTTATTACATGGAAGATTGACCAGGGTTGTTACACACACTTCCCACAAGGGAGGTTGTCATCCAACCTGCAACTATAATTTTTTCAATATAATTCCTACCTAAACAAGGAAAGAAACACAATGACTTCAGCGATAACAAGGAAAGAATACATGAGAGGGACTAGAGCCTCCGGGTTGAGCCCAAACCCAAGGGTTTCAGCCCTCCAAAGTTAACTAAGATGTGGACCAATAGTAATCTTTCCATTAAGAACAAATAAGAGTCGCATACATCATATCAAAGATGAAAATAATAGTGTCAAGCTCTTGGCTCTTAGTAGATATCTTTATCTCTAACAAAAGTTTGAATCCTAATGAGCCCTTAGGCTTGTTTATTTATTCAAAAAGTGACTAAGGGACATCTCCCTTGGGAGGAGGATTGCTTCCGTCCAAAATCTCAAAATTGGTGGATATGGTTTTCTTATATCTTCACATGCACTTGTGTTCATTAGCTACCAATAGAATTCGAGTTTTTGGTGAGGAATATTGGTAGTCAAGCCAAGTTGGAGAGTTACTGTAGTGGATAAACCTCGTATATTCTCTCTAGATGCCTACTATGTCCCCGTGCATAATAAATATCTCCAAAATTGTTTTTTTTCTTGCATATTAACCACATTAGGCCATGAAATATGAAAAACACCATTTTGTCTTCCTACTAACCACATTATGGCTACAAAATGTAAATTAATGTGAGAAAATGAGAGCTTAAGGGTTGGATGATAGCACAATGGACCTCAAAATATACCTATTGATGGGACCCATCACATACCAAGGAACATCATCAAGATAGGGATACCAAATTCACATGTGAAGTTAACCATGTGTATATTTTCTAATAAATCCTAGAAAATAGAAAGTTCTATCACTAATTGAGGGTGGAAGATGTAAAACCCCTAACTTAAAAGAGTACTAATATATTTCATAAAAAAAATCCCTAGCTTAAATGAGCATTAATATATTTCATAAAAAAAAATGTTCCTTTATTATACTTGTTTGAAGATTATGTAGAAATTATTAAAGTTATCATTCCAGAGATAACGCCTTACTAAATTATTTATATTTATATTATATACACCTCGACCAAATGAGTACATGCTCATAAATCACTAGAACCACTATTTGCATAGTCTACATACACCACTCAGAGACCACTCTTTGGATGGGAGTAGACTATCAGACTATCAGAGACCACTATTTGGAATGGTCTTCTTTAGGATACTCAGTGCTCACAGGGCTATGGTTTGTGTCTACATTAGCCATTTCTTCGGTGTTCCTCATCGTTGAAAGTAGTAGTGAATATGGATTGTGTAGTGCATAATATGGTTATTTAGGAGAATGCTGACATTACAACTCAACTTGACTATATAAAAACCACCACGGAGCATATTTTAACTTTGTTGAGCAGTCAAGGAGAAATGTTGACCTCTAGAAAGCTGGCTTAAACACTTCTTTTCAATCGAAAAATCGGACTCCTCTAGGTCAAGTTAGATCATTTGCATGTAAAAGAAGACATGTTCGACCTCCATCTAGAAAAACATGAAGTTGCAACTCAAACATGAACCAAGGAGGCTAAAGTGGACTTGGAACATCGAGAAGAAGTGGGCTCTCCTCAACTCATTGTTCCTATCCAAATGGAGTGCGAGGAATTGATAAGTGTAGGAGAAAATGCTAAAGACATGTCAACTTTTGTAGGCTAGTTAATCACTATCTTCTTTTTTGAATTCTTTTGTAAGTATGTACTAGTTCTAGGAGGTTTTGAAAGCTTTACAATTATAGTCACTTTAGGAATAGAGTAGGCTGAATTTTAGTAGAAGTAATGCTATTTTTTGGATTGGATAAAAGCTAGAATCTAAAGAATCAGTTGAATATGTGAAAGGTTATTGCCTAGAAACCAACTTTCTATAAATACAAATCATAACCATTTCATTGAAAAAATAAATTAATTAAGTGATATTTTAAAACGAACATAATAATAATAATATCTCAAAATATTTATAATTTTTAAAATTGTATTTAAAAAACAAAAATTATCTTTTAATAATATAATATTTAATAAGTCCCTAGATGGGGTGATGAGCATGGAGATAGAGGGTAGGGGTGGGTCATCATTTACCCACCTAACCAGTAGGGCGGGGGACGTGGCACCACACCCCTGATAAGTGTTAGCAAACAAAGGTGTGTCATAGCATCTCTTGAGTATACACCCATGTAAGGATGACAAAATACTACTAGAGTGGATACTGCACGTGTCATGGAAAAGGTGACCATAATAGCCTGCATGACAAGTTTAATGCACCTATGGGGCTTGACAGCCAAGAACATTGGGGAGGATGTTGGTTTAATGTATCGATACCTATCAAAAGTGGCGCAGTTTGAGAATGTTAATGATGGGGACAAAGTAATCAGGTAGGGAATTACAAAGTTTTAAGGTTTCACACCTAGGGGGGAAGCTATGGGAGATTCATCTGCATGTTGGGTAGGAGTCTGTAATTTCTCAGTCCATTGATATAGGTGGGTGACTGGATAGTAGGAGAATCCATGTCACATGTTTGAAAATCTAGTTTCCAAGTCTACACTCAAAAAGGAAGGAATCCATTCTATTTTTTTTGTGTTAGAAACAGAGGAGGAAATCTCCTGTTATTGTTCCAAGTAATAGCTATCACTCTACCTGGTACCTTTCTTTTGGTTTTGCTTACTATTTGTTTAATTTTAAGGAAATTTTGGGCAGTCCACTATTTATTTTTTGGATCTTGATGGTGCTTGTTTATTTACATTTCTCTATCCTCCTTCTATTGGTTTGGGGAAGGAGGGGTTTGGGTATTATGAAAAAACCTTGGTGTTGGGTTAATTTGAAGGAGGGGAACTGGTGTGGGAAGGTACTCAGTCATCTCTAGCTTGGAATCCATTAGGGCTCTTGTGGTTAGACATGTTGGTGTTCTCATTCTAGTTATCCCTACTACTCTACATTCCCAAGGAGTCAATGTTAGACTCAACGTTTGGAGTTGTGTTGGTAAAGGAGCTGGGGAAAATATCTAAGCCTGAGAGGGATCCTTGAACCCTTTTTATTAGTGAAAGTGAAAGGGGCATGTCATCGTAGGGTTAAACCCCTAAGATAGAGTCCTCTCTATTACTAAGAAACCAAGTGTAGTGTAGATTAGGATTGATTTCTCTTCTTTATAGTTACTTGTGAATGTTAGTTTTATTCTTATTACTTGTTACATTCTCTTCACTAAGCAATTATACAAATGTTCAAAACATAAACATCGCAAAGAGACAAAAGACACCAAAAATTAGGCTCTATGCACAGTAAAAACCCCACAAGGGGGAAACCCAACAATCCTTCTCTTCTACAATCAGATCAAAATGAGATATCCAAGGCCCAAGACCAAGACCCAAAACTGCCACCAAAATGTCAAGTCTAACCCTCCTCCAAGTCACCTCCAAATCTGGTCAAATTTAGTCAAATTAAACGGTGGACAAACTGTCCCAAATCTGGTCAACTCTAAAATTTCATACCTACAATTAGGGGGTTGAAATTCAGCTTGTGGCAACCTCAAAAATTCAACCTTTGTCACATAAATTTGTCATAGAAATTCCTTTAGAATTTTGATTTTAAGGGAATATTCTTTGTCTAATACACGATCTGATAGACAAGAAGAAAATATTTTAAATCAATTTTCAATTTCAAAACCAAAAATATCAAATTAAATTAAATTATTATTATTATTCCACATGTTAAGTGGTTTCTTCCATTCCCTTTGGCCAACGTTTCTCTTCCCCTACCTGCTTCAATTCCAATTTCAATCCACAAGTTTCAGTTGATCAGTTAAAATTTAGGTTTCAAGTAATAATAATATTTGTGGACAGTCACAAGGATAAAAACCCATACTACGTTCATGCCTCCACCATAGAGAATAGGTTAACCATTGACGTTCCTAAATATGAGTCAAGAGGGGCAAAGGCACCATGCTGAATTGGGTCAAGACCAGAGGCCATCGGTAGAGGAGATAGATTTATTTTTTCTTTATTGATGTGATATTATATAAATTTTTGTTATTGGTTCCTAATTGATGGTTATGATTGTTATTATAGGCATTACTGGTGGTGGGAATAAAAAATTATAATAAGTAGATAGACTTTGCGATGGAAAGTGCATTTTAGATAGTTGAAAGAAGAACTACAAGCGTTTGAGAAACATGAATTAATTTAGCATTGCAAATGATTTCTTACAATTTAGTGATATAGCATTGTGCAATGAAATTGATTCCAACTCTAAAAGGGATACATTTAGAGAATTCAAATGAATTGCTAATTGTTGGGGACGACCATAGCCAATGGTTTTGGAGGATAAAGTTAATATGAAATATCTTCAAATGCCAAAGGATTTGTTTATATAGTCCTATGTTGGACAATTGTTCAGGTGTCATAGTCGATAATGAGTTTGAAAAGATATCTTCAAATACCAAAGAATTTGTTTAGATAGTCCTATGTTGTACAATTGTTCAAGTGTCATAGTCAATAGTGAGTTTGAAAAGTTTTGTTCATTGTTAACATTTTAGGTTTAATTTTTTAAGTTTAATTTTTACCATTTTAGGTTTAGATTTTATTTTTACATTTTGATTTTACTTAAGGTTTTTATTTTTAGTTTTTATATTTTAGCTTTTAGTTATTGTTTTGGTTTTAATGTATATTTAGTTTATTAGAATATGTATTTTCACAACCATAAACTTGATGTAGATGAAATTTTTTGGATGTTGTGTGTTATCACTGGTATCAATGGTCTCTGCCCCAACTGCCGCACTCCCTACCCCAAAAATTCTTAAGATATCTACTGCCATCTTTTTCTTTACTCTACTACTATCCTCCCTTTTTTATCTCAGACCCTTTCTTTTCATTAATCTTGCTCCGGATTCATACATTGAGATTACATAATTTGGTATTTATTTAACATTGTTTGCGTAATCTTGGTTGAAATTAAATGTGACCCATTTGTGATTCATATTCAGACAAATACATGAAAAAGAGATAATTATGTAAATAACTGAATTGTATATTTATTGAACTAAATTATTTCGTAGAGGGGATTGGATTGAATTTTTGTTTGTTATTGTGTTTTTGCAATCTCTGTTTTATAAAGAAAAATTATATAGTTTCTGAATTGAGGTTTCTGGTTTCTGTAATTCGAATTGCTTTGTGTTTTATTGTGCAGATTTTATTATATTAACATTTTTACCATCAAAGTTTTTCTAATTCGATAATGCTATTTATCATTTAGTCATGATAATGAATTGCATTAGTTGGTTCCAAACTTCAATGCATAATTTGATATTTATATTATATATATAATTATATATATATATTACATATAATATATTATAATATATATTATAATTATATATATATATATTATATATACATCATAATTATTGAGAATAATATTAAAAAAGTATGCAGGATTCCAGTATGTTTTAAAACTGTTTCTGTTTGGCTAGGAGTTCATCTTCCTTGGACATAAGGAAACAAGTTAACAACCCAAAATCCAAGGGCATCTGGTAGGAGAGAAAACATGCCCCCTTATGGATCACTAGTGGGTTATTCCAAGTGACATGGTATTCCATAAATAACAGTGATGAGTCAGCTACATTTACCATTAACAACTAGAAACAATTGTCCTCACTACAAATTTGACAATTGTATTATGATAAATTTTCTCATCTATAATAAAAATATAAAACATTTACCAATACTTTTAAAATTTCAATAATCTATAAATCATGACATTATCATAATTCATAAAACTTAAATTTTGCTAATTGTTGATTTAACTTGTAATTAAATTTTCAAACTCAATGTCAAGTTATACATCATTATAACATTTCATTAAACTAATTAAATTCTCAAAATGTTTGAGAATCTCAATTTATGCACCATTATCCTATTTCATCCAACTTTTTGGCTCAGATGGCAAATTAATGTTTATCTCTTTGTCTATCTAATTTATGATATTACAACTTCTATGAGCAATACTTTCTGCGCCCGTTTGTAACTAACAACACTCTTGACATATAAAAGTTTTATTGTCTTCATGATTTTTACATGTACTATCATTCCTCAAATTTATATCACAAGAATTAGGTATTTATTTTATTATTGAGAGTTCGTGATTGAACTATATTTTTTTATTCTCACATCTATTGATTATTGAATTTGCATGGTGTGTATTGGGTTTTGAAAATTTTAAAATTTTAAAATAAATTAACTTTTTTAATAATAAAAGTATTATATATTATAATAGATAAAATTTTATATGTAAGAATACAAAAAGGTAATGTTTAAATAGCAAAAGGAAATGCAAAAAGCATTAGTCTAGTTACATTGGACAGATTAAATAGACATAATGGCTATAGAAAAACCAAACAAGACCCACTTACTACGACAAACTTATTCAGAAAGAAACAACATGATGCAAACGAAGATTAGGAAACAAAAGAGCCCATCATCCAAGAGCTGAAAAAGGATAAATGCACTCAAAAACTAAAGCTTCCATGGTCATAGGAAATTCCATTAACAACTAATGAAAAGCAGAAAATACCTAGTGAAGTCGTTATCCCATGCTTGAAGAAGAGATTTGCTTCCTTGTTCTAGTCATGGAAGATGTGAGAGAAACAAATGCTAGTGAAAGATGTCAACTGAGCGCGAATTTGTAGCTTCTAGTGGTGAAGGTCAGGCACATCAAAAGTAGAGAGGTCTTAAGCCCAATCGATAACTAATTTTGAGTCTCTAACCATAACGATATCTTCCAACGACAACCAATTTAGTTTGCAATAGACCCCATAGTGCAAGCAATTCAACCCTATTGTTGGAGCCTTCACTCCTATCCCAGTAGAAATGAAAGGAAAGGTTGGGGCTTAATACTAATAATGCTCGACACATGTTGATCCCAACTGAGGATGCGCCATCAAAGAAGCCCACCGATCAAAGGATGCGCTATCAAAGAAGGCCCCCCCCATGCAAACATATCCTCCTCCTTTGTTAATGTGATACCACCATAACAAAGTCTATATCTAAAGCATTCCCATTCTGCCTCCAAGGCCATTGATATCCCTAGATCTATGGCATGTGGCCAGCAAGGGGGGACGACAAGATAACTGTTGGCGGCCAAGCTAGTTCATATAGTGTCGCCTCATTTGGAAAATGAAGCTAATGATGGGCTCTGAAAGTAAATGGGCATCATCCATGGATTTGATGGCATCCAAACCAACTGAAATCCTTTCACCCATTTCCACCTCCCACTTTAGATTACCGCAGAACCAATGCTTGGCCTGCATCAAAATACGCCAAATGTATGGTGGCTCCCATTTCTCTAGGGCTCTCACACTAATCCAAGACTAAAGAGTGATAAATAAGATATTTTGTGCTAATTACCCATTGTCATAAACCAACAACCCGTAAATCTCTCCAAATATTTTTGAAAAGTAAGGCCAGATTGAAGCTTTATTTATCTCTGATCCCCCAACCTCCTTCCGCCTCACTCCTGGAAGTTACTGGTAAACATATTGGTTTTTCAAAATTTACACCCAAGGTCCTATTTCATAATTAAGAGCATGAAAATGGTAGGCAATTGAATTCAAAGAAACACCATTGGACCTGAGATTACTAGTAAGTTTTCTCTCCCCTCTACATTTGCATAATGGGTATTGAAATAAATAATTAATAATCATTAATATTTAAAGTTTTTGTGATTTTATATTTTTACAAAATTGGCTATTTTAAAGTTTTCAAATTATTAATATCATAATTATATGAATATTTTTTAAATATTCTGTCTTAAATAGAATTTCACCTTTTTATATTAGATGAGAAATGATCCCAAATATGTTTGAAGCATCATCTTTTTATGAACTAATAATGACCAATGTTGTCGGAGTTAAATGGAGAATAGAGAATTTAATAGGCTTCTCAATCTTTGATAGAAGATACAAGAGAAACATTAATTCATTATATAGGTAAGGTATATTATTTTATTTTTAATAAATTAAGTGAATATTTTGGAAGAGGTAGGAGCATGAGGGGTTATTTACTACGTCAACAAAGAAATTGAAACTCAATACACTTGGCGATTGGAGATTGCTACAAATAATCAAGAAAAATTCTTGGCCTTATGACAAGGGCTATAAATGACAATATTAAAGAATATCCAACATTTAATGGTATTTGGCAGTTCAATGATAGTCATCCAACAAGTGACTAAACTAAAAGAGACCTCTGATTGTGATCAAACTCATATTTTGTAGAGGATTAATACGAAAACTAGAATATTCGAGTTCATTAAGTTTTGTTAAACGACATCTGAGTGCCAAAGAAGAGGTTTTAGCTAACAAAGGTGCCTCCTTGGAACAAGGGATGTTAGTCTAGGACAACGAAAGATGTTTATATAAAACATTACCATGACCATAGAAATAAAAAAACAAGCATGAGGATTGGGCGTTATAAGAACAAGGAACATAAGAATGATATTTCGCGAGACCCATTGTAATTGTGCCATAGATTGTTTCTGGATAGTGAACCATGCGAAATATGCAACAATAGACTAGAATTGTTTCTGGATAGTGAACCATGCAAAATATGCAACAATAGACTAGAAACTCAACTTAAATTATGGTACTCAAAATTTAATTCACACTTGGACATGACAGTAATATAATTACGAGGAAGAGGAAAACTAGTGTCCAAGAGTCATCCTTAGTTACTGCATGAAGGAGAGGTGGACTGAAGCTTACATTCACAATTTGAATTCGCGCACTTGATCTTCAACATAGTTATGGAGACAAATTTGATCTTCAAATGCAAAGGTGTGAGATGGAGATTGAGGGACAAGGGCATTAATGTGGGGGCTAAGTTTATTAATATTCGTGAAAGGAAGAAGATTGTAATAGAAGGGGAACTTGTAGGAAGCACAACTCCTAAGGCATATTATGTATCACTTACAGGGGCTATGGTTTGTGTCTATAGTATCCATTCCTTTGATATTCCTCCTCATTGATGAGAATTAGTGAATATGGATGGTGCAGTGCAAAATACAGTTATTCGAGAGAACGTTGGCATTGCAACTCAACTTGACTATATAGCAACCACCATGGAGCATATTTTACTTCTGCTGAACATACAAGGAGAAATTTTGACCTCTAGAAAGGAGGCTCAAATGCTTCTTGTCAATCAAAAATTGGCTCCTCTAGGTCAAGTTAAATCATTTGCAGGTAAAGGCGAACATTCTAGACCTCCATCTAGAAAAAGTTGAAGCTGCAACTCAAACATGATCCAAGGAGGCTAAGGTGGACTTGGAACATCAAGAAGAAGTGGGCTCTTCTTAGCCCATTGTTCCTATCAAGCTGGGGTTCGAGGAATCAATAGCTACTAGAGAAAATGCTAAAGACAGGTCAACTCTTATAGGCTAGTTAATTACTATCTTCGCTTTTGAATTGTTTTGCAAGTATGTACTAGTTCCAGGAGTTTTTTAGAGACTTTACAAGTGTAGTCAGTTTAGGAAGAGAGTAGGTTGGAAGTGTATTAGAAGTAATTCCATTTTTTGGATTGGAAAAAATCTAGACTCTAAGGAGTCAATTTTACATGTGAAATATTCTTGCCTTGAAACCAACTTTCTATAAATACAAATCATAACCATTTCGTTGAAAAATAATAATAAATTAAGTGAATATTTTAAAAGTAACATAATAATAATATGATCTAGGTGGATATTGGTGGCCACCCACCTATCCCACCTAGAGCTCCAGTTAGTTTCATTTGTTTCCTTGTTTATTTTAGCATTTACTATTTTTAGCAATTTTTCAGGTCTTGAACTTCTGAAGTAGTTTTGACTTCCTAAACGGTGTTTTTTAAGGTCTGCAGCAAGCCCATAGCCATAAGAAGGGGCTTGTGGAAAAAAATATAGTACTCAGAGAGACCTTTCCAACAAGGTATCGTATGCGCCAAATGGGGATAATATGACCAAGTTATGACCCCGGGAAATTGGCTGCCCAACTAACCCCAACAGGGCCCACAAACTCTTGGTGTTACATCTCCTGGGGTTATGATTTTGGTTGTTTATGGTTTTCTCATGTTTTCCAATAATAAATAGGCCCTTTAGCCTCATTATGACATAATCCAGAGGCAAGTAGCTGCCACATTGCTTCTTAGAGATAAGCTACCATCGCTCGAGCTAGTCTTATTAATTATGTTTGTAAGCATATTTCAATATTTGATATCAATGGAATGAAGTGTTATTTCTACTGCATCTTTGTGTTTATGGTTATATCTATAATTTGTTGCATCCCTATTTAAATTTGGATAAGTGGTACCAGAGCGGTCTACTCGTTCTTTTTTTTTCTCTGCATGTCCCCAATGAGGTAAGGATATAAGGAGTTATGGCTTGAACTGGTCGAACCTTTGCAAGACCAGCCTTGAAAATCTTGACGGTCTCCCATGGAGGAAGAAAAGAAAGACAAGGGGGTAGGAGATCGTATCAAAATCTTGCTCGAAGAAGCCCTCGAGTGACAAAGGAATGCAATGATGGACAACTTTTCCCAGATCCTTTAGCGACTACCCAAGGAAGACACATCTACTTCCAGCACCTACTCTAGAAGTGCCACACCCTTTAAGGTATAAGTTAACTTTGACATTCCCATATTTGAGGGTCAGATAGATGCATATGTCGTAGATAAATGGTTAAATCTAATAGAAGGATATTTTTTTGTTCATGAATTTTCCATCCGGGAAAATATTAATTTTCTCTTCTCAAAGCCTTCCCCCACATCAAGGAATGGTGGGAAACCTACTCTGAGTAGAAGGATGAAAGTATGCCCTCATTATTTTCAGTTGCACCCACTTGGGATTCATTCCAGGACACCATCAAGGAGCAGTACTACCCTGTCGAGATCTATGAGGATAAATAGATAAAGTGGACCACACTGCAACAGGGAAGATACCAATATGTGCTAGAGTTTACCAATGTTTTTAATACCCTTCGTATGAAGTTGGGTATCAAGGATTTTAAGAAACATTTGGTACTCAAGTATCACAGTTACGTACACAGGTACATCTAAGATGAGATGGAGTTCGTAGACATCTCCTCGCTTGGCATGACATATTGATACATTATCGAGATTGAGTAGAATCTTAAACAGAAAAAGAAAGACTTTGGATCTGTGAATTTGAAGCAAGGGAAAGGCACCCCCAAACTGTAGAGAAAAGGGCAAAGCCAAGGTGAGGTGACCTAGGATAATCTACCGAAGCCGCAAGAAAAGAACAACACCGCGAAGACAAAGAAGGACAAGGGAAAGTGGTGTGAGTTCCATAAGATCTCCATGTTGAACCTCAAAATTACCCTCTCCTTGACATTTGTTCTCACCTCTTTCTCTCATTTTCTCATAAGACTACAGGCCCAATTAATGATAAATGCTAGGTTTTGTCTTAGGGAAAGCCTTAAAATGATCACCATATTATATTTTCATGTTCTTGATATTTTAATAGATTTTTGAAAATTAGCTACAGAACGCAACCTATTCTATAGCTCATTATGGATTAGGTAGCTACTCTCATGGTTTGGCATGTTACAGGTGTCAAATGAAGAACTGGGCCACATGGGCATTTCTAGAATCATCTCCACATGGATTCTATCCTATTCACTTGGTCCAGATTAACTGAAAAGCAAGCCTAAGGCAATGGTCAAATATGAAGTCAAAATGCGTGATCTAGAAGCAGTGGGACTCTTGATTTGCTCTTTCGTAGCTAATCAAGAGTCTAACAGTTTTGTTGAAGATTTAATTCGAATTAGCCACTTGTAGCTGATCAGAAGTTAAACAATCCTATTATAATTTGAATTACGCCACTTGTAGCAAGATTTTATGATAAACAATCAAGTTAGATTTAATTCAAACTAGCCACCTGTAGCAAGTTTTTCCCATAATAGTTATGTTATTCTTCTATAAATCGCGGTTGCATGGAACTGAGAAGTAGTTAGTATATAGAAGGAATTATGTTCAGGCTTTTGTTGATACTCTATATTCAGACTTCATTTTGTTCATAATACAAACTTTGTATTGTCAATGATAGTTTAAAGTGCATCCTTAACTAGCTAGCATTCCAACCACATTGGTTGTAGAGGGCCCTTTCACTAAAGGAGGTTTTTCTCTTGTTGTTTTCAGTTTAAATTCTATTACTGTGTTTTCAACAAGTCTATTTTCTAAATTAGAATGATATTTCATTTAAGTTTTTAACCAATAGTGTAAGGATAAAATCAAAACTGTGCAGCCTTATTCTTCTAAGATATTTTATGGAAAAATGACTTTGTTTCCAAAACTTAATTAAGATTGAAGTAATAAGAATACACAGTTGCTTAGTTTTCTTACTGTTTTGTTATTCATTCTCTTAGAACATAACTGTCAATTAACTTTGTTAATATATATTTTCAAAAACCATTTCAAAATTATGATGATCCTAACTTAAATGGTTAAATATCTAATTCATATAGTGATTGAATTTATTCAGTACATTGTTAGTTTTACATGCTTTTACCTTTTCTTTTCTGCTTTCAGGTCCTTACTTAGTTGCATCACTAATATTCCAAAAAATCATTTCAAGGAGATTAATTTCATCATATTCCAAGATTGAATGGTTGAATGTTTAAGTGAATGCAATTACTGAGTTAGATGCTACATCAATATCGTTCTTCGTTTTAAGAATTAGATCCATGGATTAGTACTAATGATAAGATAAGATAGATACTCTATTTTCTTATTAGATCCTAACTAGTCAACAGTTCTCGGTCCATTTTTAGGAAATTAGATTAACTTAGGAACCTTTCCTTTCCTTTAAAATTCATTAGATCTATTTAAAATTTCTCATAGGTTGTACATTCTTAAACACCAAAGAACAAAAACCCCCAAAACAAACATAAAATACAAAACAGGGAAGTAAGAGAAAGGTTAACTAAGCACATATAGTGCATAACACTTCATAAGTTTACAAACCTCGATTGATAATTTATGCAAGCAATTTAGGACACTAAATTGACTAAACATTTTAGCACCGCTGTTGGGTAAGTGTAATTAGGTAACTTCATCTCTTACATCCAAAAAAAATGATATGCGTAGAGAAAGAGACTCTAGGGGTAGATTCATAGCTAGAGGCAGGAGTTCAACTCCTACAACACCACTTACTCCAACAAGACTAAGAAGAGATACACCTACATCTCAAACTCATATTACTGCCATAGACCTCCAGAAGTTCTAATGTCAGAAACCCAATCAAGAGGATCTCCTACTTCATCTACTGAGGTAGTCCTAGAGGAAGAAAATCTTGGATCTCCAATAAAAGGAGTAACATTTTTCACCTCTATAGGGGAACATATTTTAGTTGAAGAATTGAGAATACCTAGTGGAGAAGAAGAAGTAGAACCTTTCTTCCACATACTATTGATAGAGAAACTAGAGGAAGAGAAATTAACCTTACAGTTTGAATCTTATATTAACTCTAAAGAAACTATAATGGTAGAAGAAGGAGAGGATGGAGAATTTTTCATTATTTGGAGGAGGACGAGGTAGAGGAAGAGGTAGACGAAATAATGGAGAAGGTAGAGGAAATAATGGAAGAGGTAGAGGAAATAGGGAAGTTGATAATTCTTTTGGATTCCCTATAGTTGATGAAGAAATAGATGCCACAATGAAAAATATCTCACCTTCTGTCCTCCCAAATTTTCATGGATTAAAAAGTGAAGATCCTGAAACCTTTTTATTTGAATTTGAAGTCTTGTGCAGGACTTATGATTATTTACAAGACTCTCAAAAAGTCAAATTGTTTCCTTCAACATTTAAAGGAGCTGCTTTAAAATGGTTCATGGGATTGGTCACTCAATGTATTAGAACATGGAATGACATGAAGAAAGTGTTTTTGGACAGGGATTTGAATTATTGCATGCCTATCAATCACAAAGATGCAGTGTTAAAAATGATGCAAAGAGAGGATGAAAATTTGGAGGATTTAATTGAAAGATTCAACTATAACTTAAAAAGAGAAGAAATGGATAACTTAGATCAAGATACTTTAAAATCTCTTTTATTAAAAACCATAAGAGATGAGTGGATAGACATTATTAACATGATGGGGAATGTAGATATCTCTCAACTCCCATTAAGTGACATTGAAGGGTTATGTGCTCATACCTCAAGAGGAAAATCCAAAACTGGGAAAGGTCCAAGAGATCCTTCTCTTGTTAGAGTGAATAAATCTGCAACTAGATCAGTGAGTAGGGCAGAAATTGGAAACATGCTTGATGAATTTAAAACAGATATTCCAGGGAGCCTTAGTGAACAGATAGACACCCTTAAGTTACAAAACAAGCAGAAAGCCAAGATTGATGCTTTAGTTATTTTTTGTCCCAAATGCAAAAAGAGGCATGCTTTAAGAGAACGCCCTTTGGATGCAAAAATCATAGAGACTTGTGTGATTTGTTTAGAAAACCATGAGACAAAAAGTTGTCCTTCAATTCTTGGTCTTAAAGCTGTTTTCAAGAGGAAACACTTTCAAATCCAACAAAATATCTTTTCTTTGTCTCTAGAAGACCTTGGCAAGGGCAACAAAACCAGGGGTTTAACAACCAAATGTATATGCAACCCCCACCAAATTGGAATTTTTGGCAGCAACCTTGGCCTCAATCTCAATCTCAATCTCAGTCTCAACCTTGGGCTCAAGGAATGAAAAAATACCTATGGAAGATTTTCTCCATACTATCAATATCCTCCATCATATCCAAACTATCCTCCCCAACAAATTCCTCAACAATATTAATAGCCCCAACTTCAAAACCAAAACCCTCAACTTTCACTGCCATTCCCACAAAGACCAAATCAGTTACCTGCCCAACCATTACCAAACCCCAAAAACAAAAATCCTCAGAATACCTATATGGTCGAAGGACATCAATTTCCAACTTATATGATCACTCCTTTAGATCTCAATGATGTCCAACTGAGATATGGTAGGATATTAGAAAAGAAAAAGCCTTCTATAGTTATTCAAGAACAAGACAATTCTAAGGAAGATTCTCTACAGCGAAATAAAAGTTTTGAAGGAGCATCTCCTCAAAACTAGAATACTGAAAATAAAAAATAGAAAGAACCAATAAACTCAACTCCTATCATAGAGTAACCACAAGTATCCACTTTTACACCTCCTTTTCCAGAAAGATTACAAATTGATAGAGGGGTAGAAAATCATATTATGTTGCCTAATTATGATTTTCTAGATGAATTGAAAAATGTTTGTATCAAAATCCCTTTTTTACAAGTCATTAAGGAGATTCCAATTCTAGCTAATGATGGGAAAAAATTGCCATACAAAAATATGTAGATCCAGGAAGTCCAGTTGTAAAAATATATATCAATGGAGTTGGAATTATGAATACATTAATTGATTTAGGAGCAACAATAAACATCATGAACAAACAAACCATGGAACAACTAAAACTTCCTAATCTTCTTTATACACCTACAGTACTGCAATTGATAGATAGATCTGTAATCAAACGAGATGGTGTGTTAGAAGATATTTCAGTGTCCTTAGACTCTTGGGAGTACACTGTTGATTTTATGATCTTAACCCTAAAGAACAATCTAGGAGGTCATCCACTTATATTAGGAAGACCTTGGTTGGCTACAGCTGATGCTTTCATTAGCTGTAGATCTGGTGATATGTATATCTCTGATGGTAATTCAACTAAGAAATTCACTCTATATCCTCTAGCTAGAACAATCACAAAGATAGATGAAAAAGAATGGATTGATGATGAAAATGATATTCAACCGCTCTTTACTATTTCAACCATTAGTAAAGATAGTCAAATCTTAAATATAATGAAAAATTTTGAATCATCTTCAGGGAACATGATCAATTTCAATAAAAATCCATTGAATATTTGTCATCTAGGCAGATGTCTCTTTATTCTATGGAATAATTTGGTAGCTTTGCAGTTGAAATATTTCCAGGAAAAACATTGAACATAAACAATAACTTGGAAAAATTACAACAGGAAAAGCTAATCAAAACATTACAACAACATTCTTCTGCATATGCATGGGAATACACTGACATGAAAGGAATTAGTCCTAAGACTTGTATACATCAGATCTAAATTAAGGAAAATTCTAAACCTATCAGACAACCTCGAAAAAGGATGAATCCAAATCTTAGGGAAATTGTGAAAGAAGAATTGCAAAAATTGTTGAATGTAAACTTCATTTACCCAATTTTAGACAACCAGTGGGTCTCTCCTTTAGTTATTGTGCCTAAAAAGAATTGTAAATGGAGGGCATGTATTGATTATCGAGAATTGAATAAAGCTAGCCTAAAAGATCATTTTCCTTGGCCCTTTATAGATCAAGTGTTAGATACATTAGAAGGTAAGAAGTATTTCTCATTTTTGGATGGTTTTAATGGTTATAATAAGATTCAGGTAGCACCTAAAGATCAAGATAAAACCACATTCACCTACCCCTGGGGAACTTATGCCTACCAAGTACTCCCTTTTGGATTGTGCAATGCACTTACAACATTCCAAAGAGTAGTACTAGGAATTTTTTCTGATCTAATACATGATTGTGTAGAGGTATATATGGATGACTTTATAGTTTATGGGAATACATTTGAAGAAGCTTTAGAAATTTTGGAAAAAAGTTCTTAAAAGATGTAAGGAAGAAAACCTTTCACTAAGCCATGAAAAATGTTTTATGATGTTTACAGAAGGGATTTTTTTAGGACATCACATTTCAGGAGATGGAATTAAGGTTAATAAATCTAAAGTTGAAGTCATCTCTAAACTATCAATTTCAAGTTGTCAAAAAGATGTTAGAAGTTTTCTAGGATTCACATGATGCTATAGAAGGTTTATAGAAAATTTCACTAAACTAGCATCCCCACTCTTCAAATTACTCACCAAAGATTGTGAATTCAATTGGAATCCCGATTGCCAATTGGCATTTGAGACTTTAAAAGCAAAAAAACTTGAAGCTCCCATATTAAGAGGTCCAAATTGGAAACTACCTTTTCACATTTCAACAGATACTTCAGATACAACTTTGGGAGTTGTATTGGGACAAAAATATTTTATCCCCTATGCCATCTATTACACAAGCAAGAATTTGACTCCCACTGAGTTAAATTACACTATAACTGAAAAGGAATTATTAGTTGTTGTTCATCCTATCAACAAGTTCAGGCATTACATAACAGGTTATGAAACCTTTGTTCATACAGATCACTCTGCAATTATGTACTTAATGAATAAACCTATTACTAATGGCAGAGTTATAAGATGGCTATTACCCTTGCAAGAATTCAACATCACTATTCTAGATAGACCTGGAAAACAAAACGCAGTTGTTGATATCTTGTCTAGAATTCAAAATATCAAAGATGACACTCCAGTTGAAGATAAATTTATTGATGAATATCTTTTTGCAGTAACTACTCAGACCCCTTGGTTTGCAGAGTCACAGGAAAATTACCTTCACATTTGTTTCCTAAGGAGAAAAGAAAAATCATTCAATCAAGTGCAAGTTACTCATGGATAACTAATGAATTGTATAAAATAGGTCCAGATCTCATGATCAGAAGATGTGTTCGAGAAGATGAAATGTATGAAATTCTTGAGGCATGTCATGACGAACTTTGTGGTGGACACTTTGCTGACAAGAGGACAACCTATAAAATCCTTCATTTAGGATATTATTGGCCCTAGATCTTCAAAGATGCTAAAGAGTATGTCAAAAGGTGTGATAGCTGCCAAAGGGTAGGGAAACCTGATCCTTCAGATGAAATACCTCTACAAACTCATGTAATCATTGAACCTTTTGAAAAATGGGCCTTGGATTTTGTTGGATCAATTAATCCTCCATCTAAACAAAAGATATATATTTTGGTATGCACTGATTATGTCACCAAATGGGTAGAGGCTAAAGCATTACCTTTTGCTAATGAAAAATCTGTAGTTAATTTTCTTTTTGAGGACATCTTCACTTGTTTTGGTGTTCCAAGGGAAATTGTGACAAATTAAGGATCTCAATTTACATCTAAAATGGTGGAAAGACTTGTGGAAGAATACAAGATAAGACATAGAAAGTCTACTCCTTACTATCCACAAGAAAACGGTCAAGTTGAATCTACCAATAAGGTGATTGAAGGAACTCTCACTAAGATTGTACATCTACACAGAAGAGATTGGGCTGAAAGGCTTCTGAAGCCTTATGGGCGTATAGAACTACATGGAGGAACACAACAGGACATACTCCCTATGAGCTTGTTTATGGGAAGCAAGTCCTATTCCCTATAGAGTTTCAAATTAGAACCTTCAAGATGGCAGTCTAATTGGGATTGGATTTATCAGAAGAATATAAACATAGATTGGAGAAACTCAATGAATTTCCCAGAAAATGGAGAAATCAATCTTCCTTTCTTCCTGCTAAATAGTTTAAGAAGGATGGCCTCAAATGTGCAAAAGAAAATAAAGTTCATAGATACAACCATGTACCATCATGGGTTGATAAAGGTATTGATTGAGTTCCATTTAAAAAGAATAGGATATACTTGGGAGGATTTCCTTATTAGAAACCATTTCCCAAGAAGCCCCAGAGTCACCTAAAGAATATAATATCAGAAGAAGTAGAAGAAAGAAGATTGGTATAACTATTAAAAACAGACTTGATTCTTCATCACAGAAAGATGATGAAAAGTTAACCTCTAAAGAATTGATAGAAATCAGGAAGCAAATCAAGGCAAGAGGGAAGATAAGAAAGGAGAAAAAGGTCACAAATGAGGAGAATGTAAATCCTCCCCAACTTAGAAGAATCTCTATAATCCGAAGTTTGGTAAAGAAAACATCATAAAAAGGGACAAAGTTTATAATTTTAGATTAGGAAACCCCATAAACATCTCTCCTTAACATTTCTTCTGCACACAGTCCTCAAAATTCTCCTGTTCATCATTTTGAAGGTAGCCCAAGCAGAAGATCTCCATACATAGACCCAGTGCAACAACAAATATATGATTATATAGAATCAATGAGAAGAGAAGTGCCTCAATGAACCCAAAACCTTCTGTTAATCCACAAGAACCTCTAATTGACACTCTCAAATAGGAAATTTATGAATTAGAGATATTGAATAGACATATCAAATAAGAGACTGAAACCTTGAAGGAACAAAATAAATTGGACAAAGAAATTCATGATAATACCATTCTGCATCTAGGAGTGTGGTATAAGAAAATCAGGAAATTGAAAAGAAAGAATAAGATTTTGAATAGAGAAGTCATTAACCTTAAGTACAAGCTTCTTATGAGAAAACCCAGAATGACAATCACTTCAAGGAAGAGCAAAAGAAGGAAATTGGATGCACTAACAGAGGTGTCTGAGAAAATGCACTAATGAGGAAGAACTCACATTTTTGGCAAATTGCGTGAGGGCATGCAATGATTTTGCAGTGGGCGTATGTTGAACCTCAGAATTACCCTCTTCTTGACATTTGTTCTCACCTTTTTCTCTCATTTTCTCATAAGACTACAAACCCAATTAATGATAAATGCTAGTTTTTGTCTTAGGGAAAGCATTAAAATGATCACCATATTATGTTTTCATGTTTTTCTATTTTAATAGATTTTTTCAAATTAGTTATAGAACGCAGCCTATTCTGCAGCTAACTGTGGATTCCATAGCTACTCTCATGGTTTGGCAAGTTACATGTGTCAAATGAAGAACTAGGCCACATGGGCATTTCCAAAATCATCTCCACATGGATTCTATCCTGTTCACTCGGTCCATATCGACGGAAAAGAAAACCTAAGGAAATGGTTAAAGATGAAGTCAAAATACATGATCTAGAAGCAGTAGGACTCTTTCTTTGCTCTTTCGTAGCTAATCAAGAATCTAATAGTTCTATTGAAGATTTAATTCAAATTAGCCACCTGTAGCTAATTATAAGTTAAACAGTCCTATTATAATTCGAATTAAGCCACTTGTAGCAAGTTTTTCTCATAAACAATCATGTTAGATTTAATTTGAATTAGTCACATGTAGCAAGTTTTTCTCATAACATTATGTCATTTTCCTATAAATCTCGGTTGCATGGAACCAAGAAGTAGTTAGTATATAGAAGGAATTACGTTCAGGATTTTGATGATACTCTATATTCAGACTTCGTTTTGTTCATAATACAAACTTCATGTTGTCAATGATGTTTTAAAGTGCATCCTTAACTAGCTAGCATTCCAACCACAACAGTTGTAGAGGGCCCTTGCACTGAAGGAGGTTTTTCACTTGTTGTTTTCAGTTTAAATTCTATTACTCTGTTTTCAACAAGTCTATTTTCTAAATTAGAATGACATTTCATTTTAGTTTTTAACCCATGGTGTAAGGATAAAATCAAAACTATGCAGCCTTGTTCTTCTAAGATATTTTGTGGAAAAATGACTTTGTTTCCAAACCTGAATTAAGATTGAAGCAATAAGAATACACAGTTGCTTAGTTTTCTTACTGTTTTGTTATTCATTCTCTTAGAACAGAACTGTCAATTAACTGTTAATAGATGTTTTCAAAAACCATTTCAAAATGATGATGATCCTAACTTAAATGGTTAAATATCTAATTCATACAATGATTGAATTTATTCAGTACATCATTAGTTTTACATGCTTTTACCTTTTATTTTTTGCTTTCAGGTCCTTACTTAGTTGCATCACTGATATTCCAAAAAATCATTTCAAGGAGATTGATTTCATCATATTCCAACATTGAATTGTTGAATGTTTAAGTGAATGCAATTAATGAGTTACCTACTACATCAATTTCATTCTTGGTTTTAAGAATTAGATCCATGAATTAGGACTAATGATAAGATACGATAGATACTATGTTTTCTTATTAGATTCTAACTAGTCAACAGTTCTCAGTCCATTTTTAGGAAATTAGATTAACTTAGGAACTTTTCCTTTCCTTTAAAATTCATTAGATCCATTTAAAATTTCTCATAGGTTGTACATTCTTAAACACGAAAGAACAGAAACCCACAAAACAAACATAAAATACAAAACAACGAAGTAAGAGAAAGGTTAACTAAGCACATATAGTGCATAACACTTCATCAATTTACAAACCTCGGTTGAAAATTTATGCAAGAAATTTAGGACACTAAATTGACTAAACACTCCACTCACAACACAAGTGAGTGTCGAGACAAGCAATCACTGGTGGCCGAGCTGAAGGCTTCTAAGTCCGACACATCTTCCAACCTTGAGTCAGAACCCAACAAGGGGAATGACAAAGAGAAGCAGATCATAGATGTGGAGCCTAGTGCCACTATGTCCACCACCAAGATCCAGAAGATTGAACCTAAAGATCTAGAAGAGGAGAGCACCTATTCCACTGAAAACTGTGGGTGAAGGGTTCCCTGGTGTAGTTCATTTTTGACATCGAGAGAAAAAATAACCTCATTTCAATAGAGGTCGTAAAGTGGTTAGGCCTATCGACTACAACACATCCACAGTCGTACAACATTAGGTGGCTTCACCAAGGAAAAGATCTCTGCATCAGCCAACAGTGCCGCCTTCCCTACAACATCAAACCCTTCACGGATGAGGTATTGTGTGATGTGTCTCCTTTTGAAGTTTGTGTTGTATTATTAGGACAACCATACTTATGGAAGAGACATGTTGTATGTGATTCTAGACCTCTCTCTATTTTTATTTCTTTGGATACTAAGTTATACAGGGTACCATAGGTAGCCCCATCGACTGCCATCTCTTTGATATCTATTAAGTAATGCACTAAGGTCATCTCCTAGAATGGTTTTTTTTTTCCTTTCTGATTCACTCTCAAAGTAAGGGGAAGTTCGTAGCCATGTCCATGGCCCCTGGGAAGGGTTCCTCCAAGCAGCAGAAGCAGGTGGATGTGGTCGTGGAAGAATACAGGGACATCTTCTCCTCACCCACAGGGGTACCCTTACATTATCAGGTCAAGCATTCAATCGATTTGACTCCTAGAGAATCCCTGCCCAACAGGCCAATATATCATCACTCCATTATGGAAAATGAAGAGATCAAGTGGAAAATCCAGAATTTGCTGTAAAAATGGCACATTCAACCAAGTTCCTCGCCTTATGGGAGCCCGATTGTACTGGTACAAAAGAAGGACAGAACCTAGAGGCTATGCATTAATAATTGAGCATTAAACAAAATCATTGTCAGGAACAAGTATCTGATCCCATAGATTGATGACTTATTGGACCAACTCAAGGGGGCCAAGTATTTCACCAAGATCGATCTAAAGTCTAGTTGTCACCAGGTTCCAATAGAGCCCACAGATGTATGGAAGACTGACTTCAAATCCAAGGAAGGCCTTTTTGAATGGTTCGTTATGCCCTTTGGGTTGACAAATGCCCCCGCTACTTTTATGAGGATAATGGATTACAACTTGTGGCCCATCACCAACTCGTTCAGGGTGGTTTATCTAGACGACATCCTCATCTTCAGTAAGAGTTGGGAAGAAAACTTGGAACATAGTCGACAGGTCCTTCAAACCCTTTGACAGCACAAAATTTGTGCCAACTTGGAGAAATGCACCTTTTGCATGAGCCAAGTCCAATACTTTGGGTACATCATAGCTGAGCATGGCGTGCATTTGGACCCGACCAAGATCCAAGTCATTCAAGATTGGTCATCCCTAACCACTCTAACGGAGCTTCGTAGCTTTTTGGGCCTTGCAAATTTTTATCGGAGGTTCATGTTTGGATTCTCCCATCTCACTTGGCATTTGAGTCAAATTACTAAGGGTGGGGTGAAAGCAAAGTTTTCTTGGTTCGAGTCCCATCAAAAGGCATTCGTTGAGTTAAAGCACCTCCTTTGCTCTACACCAGTACTCGCACTGTTATACCTACAACAACCATTTGAAATCAAGACAAACGCCTTAGACTATGCTATTGGTGTATTCATCACCCAACACAGGCATCCAGTGGCCTATCATAGTGAGATACTTTTCGATACATTTTTTAAGTACCCCACCTATGATAAGGAAATGTATTACATCATCTAAGCTTGCCAACAGTGGAAGCACTACATTATGGGGAAAGAGATAGTCATCCACACCGATCACTGACCTCTTTAGTATACAAACATAGGGGAAGTTGTAGAATGATCATCATCAGAAGTGGTCTACATATCTGCAACAATTCCACTTTAACATTAAATACAAAAAGGGCAACACCAATCATGTTGCAGACTGTCACAACCGACCTCCAATTGTAGCACTGACTATTGTTCTCAACTCTTGTTGTGACGAGACCTTTGGATGGCCACAACTATAAAAAATGATCCAAAGTTCACCTCCACATACCAGATGCTAGTAGATGGGAAGCAAGTTCTTGATTTCCACCTATATGATGCATTATTATGATACCTAGGCCTCATTTGTGTTCCTTCAAGTGAGCGTGCCAAACTGATTTGGGAGGCGCACTATAGTCAAATTGTAGGACACTTTGGGGTGGAGAAAACTATGGTTGTACTACAAAATTAATTATATTGGCCCAAAGTTCACTGGATGTCAGGAAATATATTAGATCCTACACTACCTACACCATCACCAAGACATCTGTCAAGAAGCAAGGCTTGTACACTCCTTTTCCTACTCCCAGCCAGCCATGGGAATCCATCTACATGGACTATATGTCTAACCTCCCTTCTACCAAACATGGTAATGAATGTGTATTTGTGGATGTGGACAAATTTTCTAAGATGGCTATATTGGCAGCCTACAAGAAGAGTATCATAGCAAAGGACACTTCCAAACTCTTCTTTGAATGAGTATGGGTACATTTTTGGATCCAGCATACCATTATATTAGATTAGGATAACAAGCTCTTGAGCACATTTTGATCAAGCCCTTGGACACTATTGGAAACCAAGCTCACCAAGTCGACTGCCTTTCATTCCTAGGCTAATGGCCAGACGAAGGTCGTCAACATGATGATAGTGCACATACTCCGCATGTACAACTCAAATCATCCTTGAACCTACGATGAGATTCTTCAATATGTGCATCAGTTATAATAGAGCTCTCCATAGCTCGACTGGTCACAACAATCCCTTTCAAGTGGGTCTAGGATTTCAACCATTGTGTCTAATTGATGTTTCTATGCCTCAAGTGACTACATAGACAAAACCCACACATGTATAATCCGAGGCGGATAAAGTAGTCAGATTTATTGAACGCATCCAATACATTCACTAGTAGGTTCACGAAATCCTGGAGAATTCAAATGCCAAGTACAATAAGTGACATGATCAATATCAGGTTCCACACAAGTTTCAGGTGGGCAACAAAGTCTGGTTGCATTTGCAGAAATAACGCCTTACCGGAGCCCATCGAAAGCTTAGACCACTCCAATATGGTACTTACACAATTACCAAGGCAGTGGGAGACAATGCTTTGGAGCTCAGCATTCCCTCATTCCTTGGTCTGCACCTAGTGTTCAGTGTGGACCATCTTCAACCATACTTCCCACCATTACTGGACACATCAAACATTGTAGAACAACTCACACCAATAGAGTTAAATGCATACTACATGGAACAAGCCATAAATGATCAGATTATGGACACACATGTCAAGAACAATTGCCAGTAGAAGATCCAACTATATGAGGTTGTCAAAGTTGGGCAACTCTTGCACCAAGACAAGTGGCTCACCAGGGACTAGGTTCAATAGAAATTTCCTCACCTCATGGAGGCTCTGCACACAATGGGGACCATTGCTTCCTAAGGGGGGAGGAATGATCCAGGTGGATATTGGTGGCCACCCACCTATCCCACCTATACCTCCAGTCAATTTCATTTGTCTCCTTGTTTATTTTAGCATTTACAATTTTTAGCATTTTTATAGTCCTGAACTTTCAGAGCAGTTTTGATGACCTAAACGACATTTTTTTAGGTCCACAGTAGGATCATAGGCAGACACCTATGAAAAACATGTAGTACTCACAGAGACCTTTCCAAGAATTATCGTATATGACAAACAGAGATAATATGACCAATTTATGGCCCTAGGAAGTTGGCTGCCCAACTAACCCCAACGGGGCCCACAAACTCTTGGCATTACATCTCCCAGGGTTATGGTTTTTGGTTGTTTAAGGTTTTCTCATGTTTTCCAATAATAAACTGGCCCTTGAGCCTCATTGTAACACAGTTCAGAGGCATGTATCCCCCACATTTCTTCTCAGAGACAAGCTACTATCACCCGAGCTAGCCTTCTTTCCATTCTGTTTGTAAGCATATTTCAGTATTTGATATTAATGAAATGAAGTGTTATTTATGCTGCATCTTTGTGTTTATGGTTATATCTGTAATTTTTTGTGTTCCTATTCAAATTCGGATCATAATATATGGAAAATTAATAAAAAGTATCTTTATAATAATATAATATTTAATAATTCCTTGGATGGGGTGATGAACATGGAGACAGGGGGCAAGGGTGAGTCGTCATTGACCCACGTAACTAGTAGGTTGGGGGATGTGGCATCGCACCCCCAAAAAGTGTAAGAAATCAAAGGTGTGTCATAACATCCCTTGAGTATACACCCATGTAAGGATGACAAAGTACTACTGGAGGGGGAAACTACACGTGTGATGGAAAAGGTGGTCATAATGGTTTGCATGGCAAGTTTAATGTACCTGTGAGGCTTGAAGTCCAAGAGCATTGAGGAGGATGTCGGTTTAATGTTTTGATGCCTATCAATAGTGGCATAGTTTGAAGATGTTAATGTCAAGGGGAAAGTAATCAGGTAGGGAATTACAGAGGTTTGAGGTTTCACAACCAGGGGGGAAGTTATGGGATATTTGTCTACAAGTTGGTAGGAGTTTGTAATTTTTGGTCCTATTGATATAGGTGGGTGACTCGATAGTAGCAGAATCCATGTCACATGTTCGAAAGTTAGATTTTAGAGTCTACACTTAGAAAGGGAGAAATCCATTCTAATTCTTGTTGTTTGTTTCATAAATAGAGGAGGAAAACTCATGTTATTCTTTTAGCTAATAACTATCACTCTACTTGATACCTGTCTTTTGGTCATGCTTACTATTTTTTTAATTTGGAGGAAATTCTGGGTAGTTTGCTATTTATTTTTTGGATCTTTCTAGTGTTTGTTTATTTACATTTATTTATCATCCTTCTCTTGGTTTGAGGAAGGAGGGGTTGGGGGATTCCGAGAGAACCTTGATGATGGGTTCCTTTGAAGAGGGGGATTAGTGTAGGAAGGTACTCGGTCATCTCTGGATTGGAAATCAATGGGGATCTTATGGTTTGACATGTTGGTGTTCTCATTCCATTTATCACAATTGATCTGCATTCCCAAGGAGTTATCTTTAGATCCATTTTTTGGAGTGGTGGTTGTATAGAAGTAGGGAAACTATCTGAGCCTGAGAGAGATCCTTGAACCTTGTTTATCTATGCAAGTGAAAAGGTTGTGCCACTATAGGATCAAACCCTTGAGATAGAGTCCTCTCTATTGCTAAGAAACCAAGTGTAGTGTAGATTATGATTGATTTCCCTTCTTGATAATTACTTGTGAATGTTAGTTGCATTCTTATTACTTGTTATGTTCCCTTCACTGAGAAATTATATAAATGTTCAAAACATAAAGATCATAAAGATCATAAAGAGACAAGAGACACCAAAAATTGTGCTCTAAGCGAGGGGAAAACTCCATAAGGGGGAAACCTATCAATCCTTCTCTTATAGAATCATATCAAATTGAGATATTTGAGATCTAAGACCAAGAACCAAAACTACTACCGAAATGTCAAGTCCAAACCTCCTCCAAGTCACATCCAAATCTGGTCAACTTTAGTCAAAGTCAATGTCAACAAACTATCCCAAATCTGATCAACTCTGAAATTTCAGACCTGCAATTTGGGGGTTGAAATTCAACTTGTGGCAACCTCAAAAATTCGGCCTTTATCACAATAAATTGCTATAGAAATTCCTTTAAGATTTTATTTTAAATGAATATTCTTAATCTAATACACGATCTAATGGATGAGATGAAAATATTTTGAATTAGTTTTTAGTTTCAAAACCAAGAATATCAAATTAAATTAAATTATTATTTGTTTTCCACATGTTAAGTGGTCATTTCCATTCCCTTTGGTCAATGTTTATCTTCCCCTGCTTGTTTCAATTTTGATTTTGATATACATATTTCAGTTGATTAGTTAAAATTTAGGTTTCAAGTGATAATAATGTTTGTGGACAGTCGCGAGGATGAAACCCCATACTCATTTCATGTCTCCACTATAGAGAATAGGACTAATCTTGGGTATATTTTGATGGCTCTTCAAATCAAAACAATAGTGGAGATGGTGTGCTCCTTTACTTGAATAATGATCACTACTTCAACATGAGTTTTGGGTTTCGACCTGGAACAAATAATTATGTTGAACTATACAGTTTGAAACTTATTCTTATTTATGCTCTAGTAAAAGGGTGTGGGCAAATTCAAGTATTTGGCAACTCCAAAATTGTCATTAACTGGTTCAATAAACATCTCATTGTCACACACACATAAATATGTTGGACAATACTCTTATTATAAAAGCACAATTTGAACAAATTACATGTTTCCATATACACAAGGACATGATTAATATTGTCGATTAGTTATCCCAAGAAGGTGCGCAACAAGAGTCGAGCACATGGGTGATTCACGAATATAATGGAGCAGACCACTATAAGTATTATCACCATCCTTTCATCGACCTTGCTGGGAGCATAGATAGGGAATAGTTTTGAATAGACAGAATATTAGAAGATCTGCCTTTTTGTCACAATGTTTATACTTTTAAATTTTTTCACATAGTCATTTTTGACAATAAGTATGTATGTAATAAATTATGGCAATCGATGGTAGCGGTACATGCATATTTATAATTTTGTTTTTTTTTTGTATATGTATAGAAGGAAATCATAGATATTATGGCAAAAGACCTACATTATTGTTACATAGTCATATGGATATGTTATTATTAGCATCTTCTACATGTAATTTTCATTTTTTTCATTAAAGGAAATTATGATTTTTCCTTGGGGCAAAAAAATATGAGTCAAGAGGGGAAAAGGCACCATGTTGAATTGTGTTAAGACAAGAGGCCATGGATAGGTGAGGAAGATTTCTTTCTTCTTTATTGATGTTCTTTTATCTAAAAAAATTGATTGGTTCCTAATTGATTGCTATGATTATGATTATAAGCATTAGTGGTGGTGGGAATGAAAATCCATAATAAGCAAGTAGACTTTGCGATGGTGAGTGTAATTTAGAGCATTGAAGGAATAACCACAAGTGTGAATTAATTTAGCATTTGCAAATGGTTTCTTACAATTTAGTGATATAGCATTGTGCAATGAAATTCTTTCCAACTCTAAAAAAATAAATTTAGAGAACTCAAATGAATTGCTAACTATTGGGGACAACCATAGCTAATGGTTTTGGATGATAAAGTTAATGTGAAATATCTTCAAACACCAAAAAAATTATATAGTCTTATGTTGGACAATTGTTCAAATTAGCATTTTAGGTTTAATTGTTTAGATTTAGATTTGACAGTTTTAGGTTTTATTTTTAGGTTTAGGTTCTCTTTTTACATTTTGGTTTTATTTAAGGTTTTTATTTTTAGTTTTTACATTTTAGCTTTTATGCTTTAGCTTTTAGTTTTGGATTTGGTTTTTAATGTAGGATCTAGTTTTTAATTATGGGTTTAAGTTTATTGTGACATATATATATATAAGTTTTTGTTTTATGTTTTGCTATTTTAATTGGTTTTATATCAAATTTAAATATTACATTTTTAATATTAGGTTTAAAATATTAGTTTCATAATAATAAGTTTAAAATATTTGGGTTTTAATATTGCATTTAACATTTAGGTTTAAAATATTTGGATTTCAATATTAGGTTTAAAATATTGGGTAGTAGGTATAAAATACAAAGTTTTAATAACTGGGTTATTATACACCTAATAATTGTTCATTTGATTAATATATGACTATCAGTGTATATGAACCACATTTACTAATGTGGTTGTGCTAGTTCTCCATATCCATTGGTGTATTTGGAGTATGTTATTGTTGGAGGGGAATTAAAGATACATATTATGAAGATGGAGGCCATCATTAAGCGACCACCTCCTCCTAATGTCACTGAAGTTAGGATTTTTGTTGGGGAAACATAGTGCCTATAGAAGTTTATAAGATCCTTTTCACTGGTAGTTACGCCATTCCATGCCATAATAGTTGGTGTTAATAGCTTCCAGTGGGGAAAGAATCAACATAAAATCTCTGATGAGATGAAATTGAATATTTGTCATGCACCAAGCCTTGCATTGTGTAACTTGCAAAATATTTTTAAAGTGGAAATAGATGAGAGTGGATATGTTATGGGAGAGGTGTTGTTGTAGGGAGGAAGTCAATATGCTATAATTTTGAAATTTTTCATGGGGGAGTCTTGAACTACCCTACCTATAATAAAGAACTCTATTCCCTTGTTCAAGATATTAAGAAGTGGAAGCGTTATGTAATTGGTAAGGAAACAATTATCCACATTATAGCATTTGCAAGCTTGGAATAAGGTTCGTTAAAAAAAAAAATTACAGGTGCATGAGGTTTTTGTAGTAGTTCCATCTAGTCATCAAATAAGATGGGTGGCACTGACAAGTTGTAGACATCCTTTCAAGGTCTTCAAGGTTCGAGATTACAATTTTGGGAATTCTTATGCACATGGAACCATTTACCAAAGAAGCATATGGAGAGACATGCATTGGAGATGCAGACTTTTAATATGTGTTTCAACAACTATAGTGTTGATTTTTAATAAAAGAAGATGATAGTAAGGATGACTATCATCTCCAAAATGGTTTTATCTACAATATTAACAAGATATATATGTTCCTAAAGGTGAAATATCATATCTTGTTAAAGAGGATCACACCTCTAAGGTTGTATGACATTTTGGTGTTGGGAAGACAATTACAAACTTGTGAAGGCATGTGTATTGACCCAGAATACAAGATGATGTAGCTCAATATATTAAGGATGGATACTATTTTGTATAATAGGGCCTAATAATAGAAATAAAATCTTATATCATCCATCACCTATACCCAATTGACTTTGGGAAAACATTTCTATGGATTTTGCGGGTGGTTTTCCAAAAACTAAGAAGGGACATGTCTATAGATTTGTGGTGGTTGACAAGTTCAATAAGATGTGTATTCTTATGACTTTTAAGAAGACCATCAAATGATAAGAAGATGCAAAGGTTTATTTGAATAGTTTTTGGTGCACTTTGGCATATTGATGAGCCCTGATATTGCGTCAAGGATGTTTAACTCCCAAGGCTCTCAACTTAAATTATCAACTCGAGGTTTCGTACAAACTTAGATACGACAGTGCTATATGCACAATAGGTTAAGTTATACTCATGTCACCCTCATCCATTAGATCATATCAAGGTATACAGATACCACTACTTTAGCTAACTAAAAAGAGAATTTCTATGAAAGCATATAATGGTTCCAAGGGAATGAAGATTATTATATTTGTAGACATGAAAATACCATTAAATGTAAATACTAATAGTAACTCCATGAAAGGGACAGTATATACTAGTTGCATAAGTAAACTTATGTTATTATATTTACATATTAATCAAATCAATGTTCTACTTGTAGGAATCATTAATATAATTTCAACTTTCTTGAGAAGAAGGAATTCAATTTTCAACACAACTATGGAATTACAAAACTAAGTCTAATCTACATGTTGTTTTGTGTTTGCAGAGGATGGAGGAGAGGTTTGGAGTGGTTTTGGAATCTCCCTAATCATGGAATCAAAGCTTAAGGTCCATTATTCAATTTCACAATGAAAGAGTAAGGGTCCTAGGGTGAATCTATTTGAATTTAGGCAGTGCCACAGGACTGCTACATGAAGTGATATAGGAAGCCTTGTTTTGCTATAAGATTTCTCTGTTTTGATATAGGAGTATGTATGAGATCATTCTGAGGGAAAGGATGATGTTATGAAGGTAAGTAAGTGTGCATGAAGGTTTATTAAGGAAGTGTGAGGAATTGTTTCAAGCATAACACCCCTCAAAGGCCTATCTTTCACAAAACTCCACGCCCATAGTGTCCCTCATCAACCTTGAAAAGATGATTTTAGTGGAAGAGCTTGGGAGAAGCATGAGGTGTCTAGGAGGAAGATGGGATTGTATAAGTGAATGTGGATGAGCATACCAACCATTGCAATTCATTGGAAGCTCCTGCATATTAGCAATCAAGGGCACACATCAATATTGTGGTGAAATTAATCAAAGTGGAAAGGATGAGTTGAATTTTATTTCTTCAAGATATACTTTGTCCTACAACTTGCATCTAATCTAATATCCAAATCAATGTTACTAATATATAAGTTGCAGAAACCAAGCATGCAAACAAATATCAATCCAAAACTTAGTAATTTCCATGAAATCATAAACACATGCTTTTAGCTTGTTCTTGTAGATTCTTCAACCACACTTCCCATAAGAGAGGTGGTGGTCCAACCCACAACTACAATTTTTGCAATATAATTCCTACCTAAACAAGGAAAGAAGCACAATGACTTGAACAAGAACAAGGAAAGAATACATGAGAGGGACTAAATTCTCAAGGTCAGACCCAAACCCAAGGGTTCTATCCCTCCAAAGTTAAGTCAGATGTAAACCAACAATAAGCCTTCCATTAACAGTAAATAAGAGTCACATACGTCATATCAAAGATGAAAATAATAGCGTCAATTTATTGGCTCTCAATAGATATCTCTATCTCCAAAAAAATCTCAAATTGTAATGATCCCTTAGGCTTGTTTATTTAAAAAAAATTCATTGAGGGGCAACTCCCTTAGGAGGAGGATTTATTCCCTCCAAAATCATGAAATTGGTGGATGTGGTTCCCTTGGATCTTCACGTGCACTTGAGTTCCTATGATGCCAGTGGACTTCGATCTGTTGGTAAGGAATCTTGGGACTCAAGTCGATTTGGATAGTTAATATAGTGGAAAAGCCTCATATATTATCTCTAGATGTCTCCATTGTACCCCTGCATAGTAAATATATCCAAAAATGCTTATTTTTCACACATATTAACTACTTTATGCCATGAACTATGAAAAGCACCCTTTATTATTCATGTTAATCACATTATGGCTACAAATGTAAATTAATGTGAGAGAAAGATAGTTTAAGGGATGGAGGATAGCACACTGGGACACAAAATATACCTATTGATGGGACCCATCATCACCCCCCTGCTAAAGGTGTTGCTCACATTCTGATAAACTCACTTACTCATGTGGATTTCATTCATGGCCCTAGTTGGCCTCTTTGACATCCCAAGGCACCTCAAATGGTGTGCCTTCATGTGGATAGAACCCAACAAGTGCTTTTATGTCTACCCATTCCTTTCTTTATTCTGCCTAGTTTCTTCTCTCTTGTAGGCCCAAGAGTCTGTCGCATTAGTTGCATGTCCCCCAATCTTGGGTTGGGGTCCAAAAAGTTGATGTTTGTGAGGATAATATTATGCATATTGAACTCATTTATTTCAGCTTTGTCCTGAGTACTTACCTTCTGACAAACGTAAATGAACTTCTTATAGTCTTGGAATGGTAGAGAGCCATATTGTGCTAATGTTTTTATTTGGAATTGCAACCACTGCTCCTTGATGAAGATGGCATAAGAATTGGGTGGTTTTTTGCATTGTATGGATTCCATGGACAAACTTTCCATGGTGGCAAGTTGTGCTTCCATTTCCTACATCTTCTCCCTTAGCCTTTGATTTTCTAATTACAGTTATTCTCTCATGCTTGACTTCACAATCTTAGGTTAGCCATTTGTTTTCCCATTTGCTCCAATTTCTTCTCCATAAGAGCCACATCCTCTACCTTATTTTATTTTTCAATCTACATCCATTTGTGAGTTCTTCCCCTCTCTCTTTCCAATTCAAAGAAGAGGGGGATTATAAATTTCTCAACTATAATCCTACCTCCCTCAACAAATTTGTAGTGAGATCCAAGGTTAGGTTGTGGTTTAGGATCCTTGAGTTCTTGAAGACTTCATTCTTCCCTTTTTGATGTCGATTCCTTTTCCTGTAGCATTCCCTATTGATCCTATAGTAAATATGTCCCTTCAAGTAGCATCCCTGGTTTTGCCTGTAGATCCTATGTTTTCTTTTGTAGCTCCTCTGTCAGTTCTTTGAGATTCTTAGTTGTGGTTGCTCTAGTGGTGGGATTCCTTATTGGTGGAAAATGTTTTTCACCCTTGACTTTAGGGGAGGTGACATCCTCAATTTTCCATTGACCAGGCCTCAATTTTCCTCCTTAGATGGGTGACTCATCAATTTTGATTAGGACAATTGAAGGAGGTCGAGGCTTCCCTTTTTTATCCTGGTTTTATTTATCTTCTAAAAGTACAAGGGGCCTTGCTTGGGTTGACTTCTCTTGGGCGTGATAGGGGTTCTAAGTGTGGACAAGGTAGAATCCACCTCTTGTTCTATGTTCCATGGTGAGAGGCTTATTTGTTTCCCTTGTTTTCCAATTTTGTGAGATCTAGAGGGCTCCTCGGGGGTCTCTTCCTCTGCTTTATGTTCCTCGCCTTATTCTTCCTCTCTTTTTTACACTTCCTTTTTCTCTTCTTCCCTACCCCTAGTACTAGATGTTGGTGTCTCCTCTTATTGTGTGGAGGTAAGGGCTTGTGTCTTAATGAAGGCCTCCCTATCCATGTCCACAAAGTCAACCCACAACGTAGGATTTCTTATATGGCTTAGGGAATTCATGACAATGATATTGATGAGATGATGATTGACAATGTATTGGTGCTTCCCTTCCCTCACTATTTGGCTCATTTTAAGATGGACTCAAAGGGGAAATGTGGAACATTGAGCCTTCTTGGAATTGGTAACTCTTTCTGGAACCTTAGCTCATGGAGCAACCTAGATTGATAATTATACACAAAACTTGAACTCTCTCACAAGATATGTACTTGAGTATTTTATAGGATACTTCATACCAAGGGTAAGGGAGGATCCCTCTTCCCACTCCATTTTTATATTCAACAGGCTCTTGTTTAGGAAGAAGAATTTTTTCTAGCCTGTGACATTTAGTGTCCTATCCTCTTTGCCCCATAAAACTCCTAAGGGTATGCTGGTCACTCCGCTGATGATTTTTGTGTCCAGATGGATGGAAAGTCCCCTAGCAATAGTTGTAGCATTGTCTTCTCCCTGAGAATTGAGGGCCATGAAAAACTGATGGGCCACCTCATCATCATACCCCTCTAACTACTCAAAGAACCACATCCACTTATGTCTCAAAAAAATATCCCTAACAGGAGGATGTTGATGGATTGCTTGTGGGTTCTCTTTGATTGAAACATCCCCCCCCCATGGCTCCTACTACTCCTTCCTTAGTTACCTGAGGGGAATTTTTCAAGGTTTTCCTCTGAGAAGTCTCTGGTGCAGAGGTAGGGATAGGGTGGATGATGTTTTTTATTTTTGTGTCAGAAAATAATAAAGGTAATTATCTTTATTGTAGTGAGAAAAAACTTTTTAGTAGCTCTTGCCTTGCTTTTCTTATGTAATAAAATAAATTTTCAAATTAATTTCCTTGCACAAGGGTTGCTACAGGATTCTTGTAGCAAACGATTTTTTTTTTTATGCAATTTTATGGAAAGTGAGGAGGAATTAGGCCACTTACCCTTTTTTAAGATGACTTCTTTATATTAATGGGGGTTTGAGGAAACTTCATGGAGATTTGGGTTCCTTTTCTCCTTCTAATTCAACCTTATAGCACCTATTATGAGTTCTTGTAGCAATCCAGGTGCTCACGTAGCAGTCATATCCAGTCCTTTAGCACCTACAAACTTATCTTGTAGCTTTTAGTGGCACCCAAGGTAGATTGTGGTAACATTTAACTCATCCTTTGATACCTTGAGGGACCTCTCCAACTTTTTCATGGGAATGGGCAATCTTTTAAGTGGAATCAAGCCTTATATTTTATTCCCTTTTGTGGTAAAGGGATCGAAGTGCTTTGGTGGCTTGGCCCTTGCAATAATTTCCTATTTTAGCCCTTGTCCCCACTCCTCATGATTATCATCTCTGTATTTTGAATTTTCCACGTTGCATGGGTGTTTGAATAGACTACAGTTTACTAATCAAAAGTGGCCAAGTTTATTGGCCACCTCCAACCCATAAAAACTCTAATCTCGTTCATTAAACACATATTTAAACCATTTTGCGGATAGGGAAGAGGCGAGGGGTTTCATTTTTGAGCTTGCCTGTGATGTCAAATTGTTGGAGGTGCATGCATGTTGTTGTTTAGTTGATGATTGATCAACTATCCTCTGAAGGTGTTGACTTCCTTTGTTTTTCTTATGCACAGGTCTTCACAACATGATGATGTAGTCGATTGATGAAATCTTTCTTCCATGCAAGTCCCTTTCCAGTGTTTCATCTGTCGTTGTTGGAGTGGATAGGTGACTTGACAACTACTCCTTAGGGATGGTCTGAATTCTATAGACCTTAGGAATGGCCTCTTTATGCCTCAAGGTGGCCAAATATTCATTCTGCAGATGCAAGAACCCTTGGTTTATGATCTTGTTGGATCTGTGCAGGCTGCTACATGACTAATCTCCTTCCTCTAGAAGTCACTTAGTTTCCTCTTAAAAACTCATATTGCATTCAAGGACCTAGATCAGCAATAGTGAGTCTAAGGATAGGAAAAAAATCTTCAGAAGGTGATGAAAGTTTGTGGGAAACAAATGAGTGAAGGAAGAGTCCTTTTTCTATGTTTTTTATATGGTGAGAGGAGGAATATTGAGGATGGAATTGGCTAAATGGAGTGAGTGAGGGGTGAAGGAATTTGGATGGATCTCTCCTAACATTTCCCAAGGAAAAATATGACCTCTTGGCCCCTTTTTCCAAGTGGATCTCTCTCCTATAACATTTTTGGTTTCTCCTGTAGCAGTTCAAGAGAGTCTTGTAGCATTGAAGAGTTAAGCAAACATTGGGTGCAGTTGCTTGTTGAGGGATGGAGAGAGGTAGGGAGGTGGAGGAATGATGATGAAAATGCAATGTTTGGGCTAGGGGCATGGAGAAAGGGATTTTGGACTTTGTGCATTCAATAATTGCTTCCTTTATTTTCTGGAGTCCTGTAAAAGAAAAATGCTAGAAAAAATTAGGTAAGGACTCCTCGTGTTTTATTTTTTTGTCTCTTTTTTTTTGTGAGACATGCAAACTGCCCCTGGAGAGGTTTTCAACCTGCATTCCTTCCCTAAGCACCTCAGAGGAGGTTTTCACCTGGGGATATTTTCATCTTATTTATCTTCTCTTTTTGTTTTGTTTTTCTTTTTTATCTCTTGGGTTGCCTTAGAGAGGTTTTCAACCCTAGAGTTGGCCTTAGATGCCTCATGGAGGTTTTCATCTAGGACCTTTACTTTCTTCCTTCTTTAGACAAGCTTGGTGCACTAAGGTCTGTGAGCCTCCAAATCACATTCAAATCCTAGCTAATTAAATTAATAAACTCCTCTTTGGACAAAGGTTTCTTGCACAACTTCAACCTGTAACCATTAACTAGCAAGGGGATACCTTCCTAATCAATTGTTTAGTTTTGGACAGACCCATTCCCATGACATTTTTCCACTAGATAAGGGTCCAACCATATTGTCATTAATTTTCCTTTGAAATCCTAAAATCTTGAGTCATATGAAAAGGGCCCAGTCACCTTCTTGAAAATATCTCTGCCTAATGTGTTTATCATCCAAATATTCCTCTATAGTTGGACTGCCTCAGTTTGCAAGAGAGCTTGCAACCTGAATTCAACTAAATCATTGAATGGAGTAGCCTCTTTTGTTGTGCTTCAGTGATGTCCAAGTCTAATTGAGCTACCATCCTTAGGTTATTATATTCAAATTCAATGGACAACATGGCCTTCTTCCCATAGACTAAATCCAGTGGGGTAAATCTAGTGGTGGTCTTCAAAATGGTGTTGTAGGCACAAGTGGCTTATATAAGCATGTTTTCCCAATCCTTTTTGTTGTTACTAAAAAATATTGGTCATGATGTTCTCCAAATCTTTGTTTGTGACCTCCACTTGCCCATTTTCTTGAGGATTATAGGAAGTGAATGTCCTTTGCTTGATGTGGTGTTTCTTCAGATGTCTTTGATTAGATTTGAGGTGAATCATGTCTCTTGATAAGTGACCATATCCCTTGGAAAACCTAACTTGTAGAAGATGTTTCCCTGAGAAAATCACCAACCTTTTACTCAGTTGTTTCCTTTACTACCTTTTCTTCAGCCCATTTAATCAGGTAATCAGTGCACATAATGAAATACTTCTTCGGTCCTTATGGGGGATCAATGGGCCCATTGAAGTCTATGCCCCATTTCTCAAATGGCTCTAGAGTCACTTGAGGTTGTAAGGGGAATTCATCCTTAGGTGTGGGCTTACCCATACTTTGCACTAATCACACTTGGTGGTGTACCTTCTTACATCTTGATGTAGGGTGGGCTAGTAGTAACTAGCTTATAGAACTTTGAAGGTTTTTCTCTTAGTAGAAAAATGGCCTCCACAAGGTTCATCATGGGATACTGAGAGGATGTCAAAGACTTCCTCTTCCCTCACACACCTTCTCAAAATCTAATTTGGCCCAAACTTGAAGATATTTCCCCCAATCCAAGTGAATGGGGAACTTTCCATAATAATATTGCTTTTCTCCTTGGAGGATAGATTAGGAGAGAACTGTTAGCACAGTTCTAGGCTAAGTCATGAGTAGGTTTTAAAAATTTATTTTTAAGGATTAATGTTTTAAATTTCAAAAGAAATTAAAACATTATCAGAATTTCCGGTAGTGCTCAATTTTCTTGTTCAGACAGTCTCCCCTGTTTTTCGAATAGTCTTTATGTTCTTGTTTTATTCCTTTTTTTTTTTAATTTTCTGATGCTACCAGAATTTCCAGTACGTCTCCCGTTTAAAAAAATAAAGCTAAAAACACAACCGTTTTTTATTGTCCATGTGTCATAATGGCGAAATGATTAATCCAAATCATAAGATTTCGTGATTGGATAGGTCACAAACTTCAAGTCAAGTCAAGTCATATTGGTTAATCGATTTAGTTGATCGTATTAGCTAGGTGTTAGTCACAGCCATGGCTAGCCATTTCCTACCCCACTGATCATAAATAAACCCTTGTTGCCAAAGTTAAAATGTGTCTGCAGTGTCAGTATTGGTCATAGTTTTAAATTCTGATGACCTTTCTTTCTATTCCACGAAATACGCTATGGAATTTCCGGCCAATCCGAATTAAACAGGAAAATTACCAGATTTGCAAAAGATCTCATACAACCACCTATAGCAGATTAGTTGGACTCTCCAAAGCAACTCAACTTCATCGTTACTATTACATGTTGTTTATTATGACATGATATCTCATGTAATCATGAACGATTATACATATAGGAGATTGAACCAAAACTTCATTTCAAATATTCAAAAGTGGAGGAAATTTCACCATTTCGAATTTTTGAAGTGCAACAAAGGAGACAATGATTGAGGAGGTTAAGAACACATCCCAGATTTTTAGGCAGCCTAATTCAAGCTAATTACAACATCTATTGGGTAAGATTCCATACGTTGACATCTATTCTTCATAATAAGCAAACAGATATCTATGGCACCAAAGTCTAGAAAAGATGGAAAGCTTAAGAGAATCGAACCTCAAGGAATTGAGCTAGTTGATGCTAATCCAAGTGTTAGAAGACTTTTTATTCAGGCAAGATGGTATCCACTCTACCCCCGCATAGGAGGCTCACATCAAGGTGTTTCCCAAGAGTTTTCTCAAACTTTCAATGGATAAGAAGCTACCATCTTTGTCTTCAAATTGCATGTTTCAGAATAGTCAATTGCAGAAGCTTTTAACCTTCCCCAGGAAGGATAAAAGTGGTTTAAAGGACAACTCATTACAAGAGGAGATCTCAATGCTTTTATTAGAGACGAATACAAATATCCTAATTGGGCCAAAGGAATTCCCTGCAATTATCTTAAGAAGGAATGGGAAGAAACAATAAAATTGGTTAAGATTTTTCTCACTTGTGAGAGAAGGTATACAGTAGTATTTCTTTACCATATGAGGTTTACTTTTCATCTTGCAAGTATGAGGACTCTCAATCTACCCTATTTCATATTGAAGAGCTTGCCCAAAATGGCAGCCAGAATTCAAACACACCAAGAAGCATTAGAATACAACCTGTATCATCAGGCAATTATCAAGGTTTTGGTTAAAGAAGAACTGAAAAAGAGAAACCAGACTTGGGAACATTTCTTGTTTTATAGGGCAGGCCAACCTTCATCAAAACCCCAACAAACTGCTAAATCTTCTTCAACACAGGTTCAGATAGAAAGGACATCAACTACATTAGCTAAAGGAAGTTCCAAAAGAAATGAAAAAGAGGAAAGTGCAAGCAGAGGTACCAAAAACAGCAAAGAGAAGCCTTTTGGCTACTGAAATTGAAAATAAAAAGGAGCAAGGTGAAATCGCTTTAGCCCAATAAACAGATAGAATGAGAATGGTTCATCCTGTTAGACCTTTTCCTAAGGTTTACACAAGAACTCGAAGAAGAAAAATTGCATTTGAAGAGAAATCTAAAGCATAGTTGTTTCCTGAAATTCTGGAATCACGTGACCAACAACAAGAAAACCAACCTTTTGATTTTGATGAGGAATTGCTGAGAGATGCAGAGTATAAAGGGACCAATAAAAATAAGAAAAAATAAATAAAACTATTTACTGGAGCTAGGAAGAGGCATACTAGGGAAATAAACAAATATAGACTGAAATCAAAAGCCCTAAATAATCCTAGTTTACTGACTAAAGTAAAAGTCATAGATGAACATCATACAGATTTGTAGACTAAGGATCCTTCAATTGCAGAAATTAGAAGATCTTTGAAGAAGAAAAGAGGTAAAGCTCCCATGGACCAGCCATTAGAGCCTTCCAAAATAAGAAATGTCTATAAAGAAGTAGAAAAGAAAGAGACCATCATCAAAGAATACACAGCCAAAATCACAAGATCAAAATCTGCTGCCAGAAATACAACAAACTTGGATAAGCTTGCAGAGGCTGCAACTCACATGGAATGAAAGGGTAATTTTCCTTAAAGAATACCTTTTGCATATTAAGTCAAAATTTTGAATATGAAGATTAAACATTAGAATATCCAAGCATATACATGTGTTTCGAATTATTTTCTTGAAATGAAAATGTTATCCTACTGGAAATCATGGAAGTGTTTCTAGTTTTTTGCTATTACAGGTATTACTGGAATTTTTGGTAGCACCTGTTTTAACAGAAATATACAACTATCAACATAAAACCTCTGGGCTAGTTTTAGAAAGACAACAACCCATAACATTATGGATAAGGAAAACGATGGATATGAAATAGTTATGAGGTTGTTGAAGGTTGTATTGAATGAAGCCATATGGTCATTTAATATTCAAGACCATAAAGAGAAAAATCAGTAGCAAAAGGGGCAACTAGTCAGTTTTTCCAACAACCAAGTGTCATTCTTCCTCTTCTTCTCATCTACACCTGTACTTTTTGTTGCAATTCGATGGGAGATGATCTTAATGTCTAAAAGACACCTATGTAACAAGAAAATACTGGAACCATGAATTTAGGAGAGTTGGAGTTGGTGCCTCTCTCTCTCTATGTATATCTTTTGGAAATATCATTTCAGGGTTAGATTTTGGTTCACCTAAAGACTTAGCTTAATAAAATAGCTTTTTCTACACTTCATGTTGGAGTATTTTGTGATTCAAGTTATATCTAATGTGTGGTTTGTCTATTTCCTTGTTCCAATTTTCTGAATTATAAATTTGCAGTAGCTATATAGTATGAGTGAGAATCATTAAGAGGATCTAATGATGACTTATCTACTATCCAGTTTTTTGTAAATTATAATATATGTTCAAGTAGAACTTGTTAGTGAAGTTTTCACAAAGGATTTGTGAGATACTTTATACATTTTTTTACTTTCTAGTTGTTGTCTCCCTTGTGAAGCCCGTTTTAATCTTTTAAATGATAAAATACAGCAGCTAGTATAGTATGAGTGAGAAGTCAGTAAGAGGATCTAATGATGACTTATCTACTATCCAGTTTTCTGTAAATCATAATATCAGTTAAAGTAGAAAATGTTAGTGAAGGTTTCACAAAGGATTTATGAAATAATTTATACATTTTCTTACTTTCTAACTTTTGTTTTCCTTGCCAAGAAACAAAGTTTGTCACAAGGTTGTTTATGTAGTTGAACTTAATGTCTTATGATATTCAGTTTTATTAGGATATTTATTAGTTACCTGTTCTCTTTCCTCTACTCCCCTATATTACTCACTTAACCACACAATTTATGCTTTCCATGGGTTTCCAAATGCGTGAAAGTTAAAGAGGAACACAATCATTTCAAAATTCCTTCAGAAGCCATCCCACCACTCAAAAAACCCTTTTAAATTTTGAAATGAAATCATGATGTGTAAGGCTCACTCCTTTTGTAGTCTAGGAGTAGCTCCTTGTGCTAACTGGAACCTCCTAGCAACCAAGTAGTTTTCTATATCAGAAAACTAAGGAGACAGAACTGAGATGGAAAAGAGGTGTTAATCTAGGCATTGATCATCTACCATATCCTCATTCTCTGCAGGTAAGGTCATCCTTGATAGGAAATTTTCAACCACATTATGTTTCCCTGGTTTGTGAATAATAGTCAAATCAAATTGATGCAATAATAATAACCATATAATTATCCTAGTATTGACATCATGTTTATTTACTAAATACTTAACAATTGCATGATCAGTGTGGATAAAATTTTGATATTTAGTGATGTAGTTCCTAAACGTGTTCAAAGATTGTACCATAACTAGAATTTATTTCTCAGTTATTGCATAGTTTAGCTTAGCTTTAGAAAGGTTCTTACTGATGAAATGGATAGCATAAGGAAATTTATCTTCCACCTGTCGTGAGGTTTCCCCTATAACTTTATCTGATGCATTTGTGTGTATATGGAAAGGTAATTCCCAATTGGGACCCCTAATGATGGGTGCAGTGGTCAACTTTTCTTTTACCACCTCAAAGGCCTCTTAACATTTGTCTGTCAAACATAAGTCTGAATCTTTAGCCAATAGTCCAAACAAGGGTGAAGCCAATTTACTGAAGTCTTTAATGAACCTTCTATAATACCGAGCCAATCCAAGGAAGCTTCTAACATCCCTTTGTTTTGTAGGGATAGGAACCTTTTAATGATGAAAATTTTGTTGGGGTCAACTTGGTCCCTTCCTTGGATTTGGAATGGCCTAGGACAGTCCTCGCATTCATCAAAAATTCACATTTCTCAAGACTTAATGAAAGATTTATATTAATGCATTCCTTTAAGACTTTACACAGGTTAGGAAGAGCCTTTCGGAAGTCACAACCATAAGGAGTTAATTCATCCATGTATATATCAACATTTTCATGAACAAGGTTAACAAAGATACTCAAAACGACCCTCTGGAAGGTAGCATGTGCATTACACAAATCAAATGGAAGGAACCTACAGGAATAGGTACCCTAAGGATATGTGAATGTACTCTTGTCTTGGTCCTCAAGGTTGATCTATATTTGGTTGTACCCACTAAACCCATTTAGGAAGGAAAAGAATCTCCTCCCTGCAAGGCCATCTAGGACTTGGTCAATGAAAGGCAAAGGGAAGGGTTCCTTTTTTGTAGCCTTGTTAAGTTCTCTATAATCAACATAGATCCTCGACTTCCCATTTTATTGGGAAGTATAACGAGGGGGGGAAACCACTCACTATCTAAAATAGGGTATGAACCCTACATCCAGTAAATATTGTAAATCCTCTTTCACAATGTCCTTAAGAGTTGGGTTCATCCTTCTATGGGGTTCGTGCACATGCTTGCATCCCTCCTTGTGTAGATATCATGAATACAGACTGAGGGATGCACACCTTTCATCTCCTTAAAGTCCCAAGAAAAAGTATCCATGTGTTTCCCAACACACTACATAATTGTTCTTCTTGCTCATTTGAGAGAGAGAGGTTGATCTTAAGAGTTCTGGATGGGCTAATCTCTATAGCCTTGGCATGTTCTAGGTTAGGTTAACAAAGCACAAATCAATCCAAGGCTTACTCTCAGATTCCTTCATCACTTCATCCGATGGCATGGAAATGGGAGGTTGATTTTGTAAGATATGGTCAATAAGGTCATCTTCGTCAAGTTTCCTCCCCCATATAGTAGTATGTAGCGTACAAACTTGGTAGAGGGATGCTTGATCAATTTCTTCCAATTCCTCATCCTCTAACCATAATGGAAAGTCGTGCTCAATAGAAGGTAGAGTAGTAGGATACAACACAAGTTGTTTTGATAGATGTCCATTCTTGATGGTCATGTTCCCAGCCCTGAAGCTAATGTAGGCATCGACAGTGGCCAACCAAGGCCTTCATAGGATGAGAGGGTATCCATTTAACTTGGTTTTTTGTTAGAGGACAAGGAAATCAATAGGGTACTCCTAGGGGTCAATGGAGACCATTACATCTTCAGTAAATCCCTCGAGAACTACTGAGGATATGTCTGCAAGTTTCATTATTGTAGTGGTCTTCCTCAAGGCCCCTTGGAGGTTGAGCTTGAGCATGGTTTCCTTGGTCATCACATTGATTGCAGCCCAAGGTATATCAAGGTATTAGGGGCCATAATTCTATCTATGTGCATATCCACTACTCGGATACCAATGTCCAAGTATTTTGGGGAGATCACCCTCTAAGCATTAGTTTAGACAGTTTCCCAACAACATTGATAGTAGGGGTATCTCTTCTTCTTCTCCCATGTATTTTGAAACAATATTCCTTAATAATCTTGTTGTCAATGGGGACATATTTGATGCCTTGGAGAAGGGGTATTTTGACACACAAATTCTTAAATTCTACCAAAATTTTTGCCTCTTCTAGGGCGTTTTGTTTAGATTGGACCAACCTCTCAGGGTAAGGAAATGCATTGGCTTGAGGGGAAATTTATTCCTTATCTTCTTCAACCTCTTCAAGTGGAGAATGTGGGTGGGCATCTAGAAGTACCTTCCTAGGCTAAAGGTTGATCTCTTGGATTTCCACATTATAAGTAGGATAGGATGTCTATGTCTACTTATTATTTGGGTTCAGATTAGGTTGAGCAGGAATTTGAGGTTGTTTAGGTGGGTTATAGTTAGGAAGTTGTGGTTAAGGTTGTGGTGGAGGCATTAATGCAAGAGGTTGGGTTTTTTTAGGCCTACACCCTTGTGAGGAGTTTCTCCATTGAGGATATTGAGGTGGATATGGCTAGAAAGGAGGGTTGAGAGGTTGAGGAGGATATTGGGGAGCATAAGGCCAAGGAGAGGGGATAGGCCATGATGGATGAGAGGAATGGTATTGTTGTAGCTTTTAATGGTACTCATAGCACAAGTGCTTTGGGAGACATAGAAAGCTTCCTAGAGACAACCTTTGGGTTGATTTTAGGCCAGTGCCTAGGATATCTTAAATAGAGGAGTGCATGGAATATTTCAAGAGGGGATTTCTATTGCACTCCAATTGTCATGAAATTTAAAAAAATAAATAAAGGAGCTTTGGTTCAATCAGCCTTCAAGAAGGTAAACTCAATCCAATACATGGTCCAAATGTTCAGGGGGCAAATTGGCCCAACCTCAAAGAGAGATGCCTGGTTCGGGTGGTCGACACACAACAACAATCAGCTTAATATTGCATTTGTAGTAAAGGTGAAGAGGACAAAAGAAAGGAGGTAATTTGATGCATAGGGATACCAACATAATCCTAAGAAACAATGTTCCAGCAGAAATACGGAAGAGAGAGGAGATGAAAGAGCAGCAGGAGTGGAGCGCTAGTCATGGTTTCACGCCATATACTCATGGGCACATTTGTATCCAAAAGCTCAAGAAAATATGTGCACATTACAGGTACTTATGTAAATTTGTAGCTAACACAAGTACTATTGCTACTTGATAACAAATATACAATCATGAACAAAGGAGAAATTGACAACTTCATCACACTATTTTAGAGAAAGAAAAACACATGTGGAATGAGATTACAAAGGGGAAAACATACTACACATTGCCATGATTGGAATCACCAAGGAGTTTCATTAATCTTCAAAATGAGTCCCATTCACTAGTCCATTTACATTCAACAATCTACCGCTCAAGTCCCTCATGAATGAGAATCTAGAATCAAAATGGAACCAAAGAATTTGGACCACTTAGGTGCAAAATTCCATAAACTCCTTTAAGTGTTTCTTCCCCCTCTTTAGAAGAAGAGGGGGAGCTTTGAATTAATAGTTATAAAATATCTTTGCCAAGGGCCAGTTGTCAAATTGACTAGATACCTTGGTCTGTGATAGTTATGCTACCCAAAAATGATTACAATCGGGATTTGATTCCCTTTTTTAAAATGCAAGAAAATAGAAAAATTAAGGAAAATTAACTGATGGTGAGGAAAACATCTCTCAGTTGTTCCTGTTATATCCTCTGGTCAGGTCATGTCTTTGTTATGATGTGAATTTCCAACTGTTGTGTCAGTTCCTATTGCTTTCGCCTTCACTGCTTTGGTCCAACCATGTTCTTGCCACATTGTGCCTTGTACTCTAGAGCAGGGAGTGGATTGACTGTGAGTTGCCTGTTACAGACTAAAAGTGGAGAATGTCCTAGAATTCCTTCGTTGTGTATCTGAATGGAGCCCCATGGTAAGCCAATAATCCTCCTGAGTCCCCATACCTTCACTTTATATTCTGTTTGATGGTCATGCTGCTGGTTATTGAAAAGTACCCTCGTCGTCCCACTGAGAGGAAGTGGAATAAATGTTTTAATATTCGTTGATATGGGTTGTTGATTCGGGACTATTCTATCTGGGTCGTTGATCCAGGCCTGTTGGTATCGCAATCAAAATATAAGAAAGGGTTTTTTTACCATATTTCATATTGCTTGCTAACTGTTCGGATGAGAAACTTCAATAAAGCATGATATATACAACATCACATATGGAACCAGGACTCGCATATCACCATTGGGAAGTGAAAAGGGGCCTTTAACACTGATTTTATGGTGATTTCCCAATATGTCAGACCTGAAATTTCTCAAAACCATAATGGGCCTTTCCGGTTGTTGGGATGGTTCCTATCGCTTTCGCCTTCATTGCTTTAGTCCAACCATGTTCTTTCCACATTACGCCTCATACTTTAGAGAAAGGAGTGGATTGACTATGAGTTTCCTGTTACAGACTAGAAATGGAGAATGTCCTAGCAGTCCTTCATTGTGTATTTGAGTGCAACCCCATGCTGAGCCATTAATCTTACTGAGTCCCCATACCATCATTTACTCTGTATTCTGTTTGATGACTGTGTTGCTGGATATATGCCAAAAAATACCCTCGTCGTCCCACTGAGTGGAAGTGGAATAGATGTTTTAATGTTCATTGATCTGGGTCATTAATCTAGGTTGATTCTATCTAGGTCGTTGATCCAAGCCTATTGGTATCACGATCGAAATACAAGAGATGTTGTTTTTCCCATATTTCATAGTACTTGCCAATTTTCTAGACGTAAAACTTGAATAAAGAATGATACATAAAATATTGCATCTGGAACCAAGACTCACATATCACCATTGGGAAGCAAAAAGGGGCCTTTAACAGTGATTTTATGGTCATTTCTCAATATGTCGGACCTGAATTTCTCAAAAAGATAATACATAACATTTTAGGTCCATCACAATCAAAAGTCGGAAGGGGGTTTAGCAGGGAAGGGAGTTATGTTTTGTGAGATCCCCGATTGTGATATCGCAATCGGAGGGGGGAGGACCTTATTGTGATTGGGAGTAAGGTGGAAATATCATGATTGAGGGGAAGGTGGAAATATTGTGATCGGCGGGGAGAACCTTATTGCACTTGGCAGGCGGAGAAGGGACTTAGATGTGACATTCAGCGAGGAATTTGAGATATGCGATATCAGCAGAGAATTTGGGATATCACAATCGGCGGGGGAAGAAATTTATTACAATAGGTGGGAAACTTTGCGATATGCGATATCGCAATCGAAAAAGGAAAAGGGAGATGAGTGGATATGTATTGCAAAGTAAAACAGGTCGATAGCGATAAATTTTTGCAGGTCCCGGACTATTAAAAGGCCTTCAGTATGTTTTATGAAGGATTTTCAAGATATTTCAAATGGGAATGAGGAAACACAACTAGAGTTAGAAATACAAAGAGATTTTGACTAGAGTTCAAAAAGGGTCACCGCGGCTAGAGTTAAAAATAAACAAAGGGTAAAATGGGGTTTTTGAAAGAAATGAGTTTTTTAGAGAATATGGGAATTTCCCCAAAACAAATTAGACTGGACCTGTCTTTTCTTCTTTAATCTCCAATTAGAAAATCACATCAACCTCTATGTACAACTGGAACTCTCTTTTGCAGTGAGTGACAACATGTACCAAGGCTGGAAAGGTGCATTCTGATTTGGATTATAAGGGGTATAATGTGAAAATTTCATGCCCCGTTGATCTAGCTGAGGGTTTTGGGGCCTCCTATTGGCATTATGCTACAGGTGTTGTCCTTGATGAAAACTCACTTAGATAAAAGTTCACAGTGCAGCAGGTCAACAACGAAGGATTACAGATCAAACTCCAATGAATGAAGAAAGAGGGGTATACGCTAATTCACTTTGTCCAAGATGTGTATACACACAGTTTAACAGAACAAAAGTAGTGTATAATGTATACATGCACTTTCACAGGAGGAAAAGCATGTACATGTTGGAAAACCAAGTTTTTGGTCCAAGGTATTTGATCCAAGGTATTTTTGTCCAAGGTAATTGGTTTGAGGCATTTGGTCCAAGGTAGTGATCCTAGGTATTGGGTCCAAGGTAATGGTCCGAAGTGGTTTTGGTCCGAGGTATTGAGAAAGGCTTAAGAGCATATAAGGAGGAGAAGATCATTAGGCCAAAGTGTGAAAGGAAATGAGATTCTAAGGAATACTTCTATCTGAAGTATATATATATATATATATATATATATATATATATATATATATATATATATATTTTTTTTTTTCTCCGTAAAGACTAAATCTATTAAGTAGAATATGGTACAAACAGGAAAAGCAAAAAACCCCGCAGATCGGAAATGATGGATTCATCAACCTGGGTCCCGGAGGAAAGATACAAACACAGAGCTATAGGAAGAGCAAGAGATCGACAGACCGGAAATGATGGACTCATCAACCTCAGTCTCGGAGGAAAGATACAATCTCAGATCTATAACAAAAGATTCGAGAGCAAAGACTAACTATCAGGCTATTACCCCAGCGGGTCAGTAACTACACCACAATGTTTTTTCCCTTTCTTTTTGTTAACTTTTGTCTAGCCATCATGGGGAGAGTGGGCTAGGACAACTTGAATACTAGAGTTCTCTATCTCCAGGGACTCCTTCTCTGATTCAGAGGAGGAAGTCTCATGGGGACGTTTCTGGGAGCTAGCTGTGACATGAGTGTGCCCCATATTGTTCGGGGGCAGATCCTTCGGCTAAGGCGTCTGATCTAGTTCTGACTTGCTTTCCTCCTTTTCCATACTTGGGGAGCGGGAGCTTCCAGCTGGCGGCGGTGGACAGGGAGCCCAATGCTTGGGCTTGGAATGAGCGAAGAGGCCCTTTTTCGTTCTTGTTGACAGCGAAGGGCAGGAGTTATGCAGGTGCCCTGTTAGGTGACAATGGTGGCATCAGAAGGCAGTGTTTTCATACTCTATATACTGGGTCCAAACAAAGTCCTTGATCTTGAGATTGATGTGTTTTGGCAATCCCTTGCTTAAATCAAGCTCCACACAAACTCTGGCATATGTATAGAGCCCTTGCCGCTGTCTCTCGTAATCTCCCTTTAGAAAGCAACCCAAGGCATTGCCTATTTGCCTATATACTTTTGTGCACCACAGGTGAACTGGGAGATTTGGGAGTCTGATCTATACAGGGGCTTTGGTGATGACTGCTGAAGCTGGGTCAAAGTTTGGAAACCATGGTGTTAGGAAGAGGCCAGTTGAACCCATGAACCAAGGGCCTTCGTCTAGGGCATTGTAGCAGTGCTCGAGGTCATCGAACAACACTATAAAATATCCCTTTGCACAGAAATAAACCTTGCACCGATCAGTCCAGTTGTCCTTGATCCAGTCATAAAGATCCTGAGAGCGCGGCTAGAGCCCATTGAATCTGCAGATAATGGCCCTTTCAGCAAAATTTTGGGTGCCGTCTGCAAGATCAGGGAAGGAGATCTCAACAGAGGGAACTTCCTCCAATTTGTCAACCAAAAAAGGCTTAGGTTTGGGAGGTTCCGGGGTTGCTGGCATCTCAGGGCGGACTGCAGCTTTGTAGGAGTTTGGAGGAGCAGAAGAGGATTGCCCTGCAGCTCCTCCTCTCAAACGAAAGGAAAACACTAGAGATTTGTTGCTCTTTATGCTGTAAGAAGAGAGAGGAAGAGAATCTTCGAGCTGTTTACCTTGAAAGATAAGTCTCTGAAGGGCTGAGGGTATCCCAAGCCTATGCTCCAGATTAGCTTTGAGATTCTATACTAGATCTGTTGGATTTACCCATTGCATGACGGTTTTGCCAGAGATCTGTGCTATTTGAATCTGAAAGGGGGCAGAGGAATCTTTAGAAGATTTCTGGAGAAGCTTGGGGCCCGAGTCTTTTGAGTCTTCCGCCTCTTGATGCAAGGGGGTCCGCAGGTGAGAAGAAATCTGCTGCCTGAGATATATTTTGCCCCTACTCGGATCTACCTTGAAGGGATCTGTGGATCCTCTGTAAAAACGTTGCGTCAGGGTGAAAGAGGTCCAGATATGCACAGTCGAGAGCAGAGAAATCCTTGCACATCGACTCTATGCTAGGATTTGGACTAGATCGCAGGGATCTGAGCGAAAACTGCAATGATTCTTTTGCATGTCAAATATTGTGCGCCCTCTTCTCAGTCGCTGCCTATTCTTTCCGATCTGTTGCTTGGGAGCTGTGTACTCCTGGAACTTGTTCCAAATGATTAGATTTGGCCAAGATCTACAATGTATGGCTCTCAGATCTTGTAGATCCGACCCAGATCTGCCAAGATTGGGCCTAACGATTTTAAGGTGGGTCAGATCTGCAGCCCGCAGCCCCCCAACCTTGCATGCAGAAATCGTGAGGCGATGCACAATATTGGAGTATCCATGGATGGCACACTAGTTGGTGTCCACGAACAGCCCAACAAGATATGCTTCCGCCGCTTCTTGCAGTGCCGCCACCGTGGCCGACTGGAACCCCAAGGCCGTCTTGAAATCCTAGGCATTCTCCCTTACGAGCCTCTGGAAGGGCAGCTTTCTTGTCAGAAGCTCGGTGCTCTTCTAGTATTTTCGGTTTGCACGCAGAGCAACAGAGCCAGGCCTGAACCTGTGAGGCTTCTTCACTCCACCTGTTGCCGGTGCCGACTTCCTGGCTGCCTTGGTTGCCAGCTGCTTCCGTGGAGCCTTTCCTCCAGTTGACTTACGGGCAATCTGCTTTGTTCGGGCCATCTCCCACTCGGCAGGAACAATATCTCCACCAGCTAAAAGACGGTTGTGAATGACAATTCTATAGACCTTATAATATTATATTAATATATATATAATATATATATTATATATTATATTATAAGATTTATATATGTATATATATATATTATGTTGCAGGGTTATGTTTGGGATTGGATCTGAAATTTTCATCTGCACCTTGAATTCAACATTGGTTTAGGAATCATGAGACTTGAAATAACTTATTCTTGAATGATCTGATAATGGTTGAGACCAGATCTGATTTTTTGCACCTGTTCTACTTGTTATCTATCATGATCTGGGTTTGTCTGAAGTATGAAATTGCAACAAAGTTCTGAGTCAAAATTTTCAGATATGTACGCAGGTTAATCTCAACCAAAGCATGTGTACATGCAATTTCAAATCTTTCAAGTAGCGTATACAAAAAGAAAAGCTTTTGTTGAGATCTGACTGATCTATCAGATCAAGTTATGTTGTTTTACTGTTGTCTATCAATGAAGTCCTCTTAGATCTGAACGTAGAACTATTGTATCAGGAGATTGAGTCTGATTGATTGATTGATTGAGAAGGAAGGGTCATCCTTGCTCCTATCTATTTTGAACTCTGTAATATGGAAGTAGATATTGAGAATGTCACTTATTGGTATAGTCTATGGTTCAAAAGTTTATGATTCAATATCTTTAGAGATATACGTAGGTTGGGTTAATGGAAGTAGTGTATACATGCAGGTTGAGTTCAACCAAGTAGTGTATACACTCTAATGCATGATTTTTGAGGTTACAGCTGGTTCTGGATGATGATGCAGGGTTCTGGGTTCAGCACAGTGTTCTGGTGTCAATGATCTAGTTGTTTAGATTAACTGAATATTGGTTGATGCAGTTTAAGTTTAAAAGCTTTTGATGGGTCCAGTGTGAAAATTTGATGAAAAGTGGCCTTCAGCTTGTGGTGTTGTGATCTAGGAGTATCGAGTTCGTAAATTCATGAAACGTGGTCCCTGGTGGAAGAGTGGATTTTTCTGTAGGCTGGCACCTACGTACTAGTAAACATATTGGCTAGTACAATAGCTAGGGGGTTGTAGCTCCCTTCCAGTAGAAGCTAGAGAGCGAGAGAAGGTTGTAACCTTCTGCAGGTAGAATCCTGCGTAATGGTATGAGTCTGCACCAGTACAAGATTGTAAACAAATTTTCTTATTATTAAAAGAAGACAGAGACGACAACAGCAGGTGGTTTTTACCCACATTGGGTTTCCACCTTAAATCATGGTGTTCATGTGTGTTGCTTATGTGTGATGCTTTATTCTGCTTTTACTGCACTGTCTAATAAATCTGCGATATACTAGTTTAATCTCAACACATGATAAACTATCTAAATCACAAGTTCTCTACATATAAGTTGGTTTCTTTAAGCACAGTCACGTGTACACACTAGTTCACTTCACTGAAGTAGCATATATAAATATGATTGGGAAATAAAATTTTTGATCTGATAATATTGATTCACCCCCCTCTCAGTATTATCTCCAACAATTGGTATTAGAGAAGGTCCTTCAGAAGAAGCTTGATCGCTTGAAGGGAGATTCATTAACCTGAATAATCAAGAAAGCATGGGATCCATTAGACCACCAATCTTTGACGGGATCAACTTTTTTTATTAGAAAATAAGAACCACAACTTATCTACAATCGCTTGGAACATATGCCTGGGAAATTGTGGAAGGATGATATACATTTCCAATATCAATTCTACAGATATGACAAGTAAAAAGCAATATGAAACCAATGCCAAAGCTGTCAATACTTTATTGGGAAGTCTATCACAATCAGAGTTTTTCAAAGTCATGTAGCTCAAATCATCCAAAGATATATGGGACAAAATTATTCTGAGCTACGAAGGAGACTCTTAGGTAAAACGTGCTAAGCTTCAAACTCTCAGAATTCAGTATGAACTCTTAAGATGCATAGTGATGAAAGCATAGCTAGTTACTTCCTACATATAGATGAGGTTGTCAATTGTATGAAGAATCTGGGTGAAGAAATTAAGGAAGTTACCTTAGTTGAGAAAGTTTTGAGATCCTTGTCTTCTAAATTTGAATCCAAAGTGTCTTCCATAGAAGAAAAACAGGATTTGTAGAATATCACTATGACGCAGCTTCACAAAATATTAATTGCCTTTGAGATGAGAAAAGGAGGACCATCAGATATGAGAGAAGCCACATTCAAAGCTTCAGCAAAATGAAAGGAAGAACACAATGAATCAAGACATATTTCAGAAGAAGAAGATGAGATAAACTTTGTCAAAAAGCTTCAACAGGGTTCTGGAAGATTCACAGGTAAATTACCCTTCAAATGTTTTTCTTGTGGCAGAGTCGGTCATTATGCTGCCAGATGTCCTCATAAAGATAAATTTGAGAAAGGAAAGGAATATGCAAAAGGGAATAGAAAACCAGTTGTGAATAAAAGGAGTTACTATACTCATGAAGATAGCAATGGTTTATCTAATAGTGATGAAGATGAAACTAGACAAGATTACAAACTTCTCATATCTTATGATGGTGATAATTTCTGGGATGCTTTAGAAGAGGATTACCTTCATGAAGAAATGTCTAAACTCCAAATCTGTTTAGAAGAAAATAATATGATTATAGATACCTTGACATACCAACTTGCTGAAAAAGAAAAACACAATGAAAAACTAGAATGTGAAATTGTGGGTCTAAGAAAGGATCTTGAGAAAATGAAATCTCTCAATCTTAGATTTGCTAAAGGATCATAAACTTTAAATGAAATTATCAAAGTTCAGCGTTCTCCTTTGATAAAGACAGTTCTTGGATATATTGAAGAAGCATCTCAATCACAAAAGTCGTTAGCCTCCACCAAAAGCTATCTTGATGCAGCAAAGACCAGTGAACAGTATGACAATTGTCAACAAAGGCATAAAACAGATCACCAGGTAAATCAAACTCAATTTACTCCAAGGATGAATAGAATCCACAACCAACCTCAGGTAAATCATACTCATTTTTCTCCAAAGATGAATATCAATAGAAACTACAATCACCAGGTTAATAGATTCGATAGTCACAGGAACTTATTTAATGGGCAATGTTTTTCATGTCATAATTTTGGACACGAAGTTTCTGAATGTGTTGCTTACAAAACCATCATGACTAGAGAAGCACAAAATAAAAGGAATGTAACCGGGATCAAGAAAAGTTCCTATAATAACTTTTCTCTTCTTGAAAATGAAATAGAATGCTCAATCTGTAACAACTTTGGTCATAAAGAATTTGAATGCAAGAGAAAATTTTGGCAGACATCTTGAAAAGAGCAAACTCCATTAAATCCCAAGATATGGAGAAGGAAAGAATCTAAAACAGAAAGATGTGGCATAACCTTGTATGTAGAAGGACAAGAAAATCAGTGGTACATCGACAGTGGATGCTCAAAACACATGACAGGTGACAAAGAAAAACTTCACTCATATAATGCCTTAAAAAAGGAAAAGAATGTCTCATTTGGAAATGACACTCCTGCTATCATAAAAGGTAAAGGATCTGTTTTCTTGAAAGAAAAGGTTAAAGCTGGAAATGTTATGGATGTAGACGGTTTAAAGCATAATCGATTAAGTGTCAGTCAAATGTGTGATCAAGGAAATGAAGTGGTGTTTCGATCAAATGGATGTGTTGTTCATGAGCTTGATATAGGAGAGACCGTGATCAAAGGTACAAGAACTCCAAACAACTTATATACTCAAGGGAGGACAACAATAGTGTTATCTAAGCAAAAATGATGAAAATTGGTTGTGGCATAGAAGATTGGGACATCTAATCTTTTCTCAAATAAGAAAAGCATGTAGATTCAAGGTTGTTCGTGATCTTCCAGATAATAGCATCCCAGAAAATACAATATGCAAACCATGTCAAATCAGCAAGCAAACTATAGTTCACTTCATGTAAAAGGAAGGGTTAGCTAGTAAGCCTCTTGAACTTGTCCATACTGATTTATGTGGACCATCAAGGAAAAGATCACCTCATGGAGAAGAATACTTTATTTTGTTCATTGATGATTTTTCCAGAATGTGTTGGATAGGTCTTCTAAAGCATAAAGATGAAGCATTTGAAAAGTTCCAAGCTTTCAAAGCTTTGGTTGAAAATGAATTAGATAGAAAAATCAAATGCCTCAGATCTAATCGAGGAGGATAATTTACCTCGGATGAATTCTTTGACTTTTGTGAACAACATGGAATAAAAAGGTAATTCTCCACCGCAAGGACTCCTTAGCAAAATGGTGTGGTTGAAAGAATGAATAGAACAGTTCAAAAAATAGCTCGAGCTATGCTAGATGAATCTGGAACTCCTACAATCTTTTGGGGTGAAGCTGCATTCGCTGCCATAACTATTCTCAACCAAGAAAATGTTCGGGTAATCAGCACTTAAACTCCACATGAACTTTGGTATGGTAAGACTCCTACTATGAAATACTTGAAAGTTTTTGGAACCAAATGTTATATCAAAAGGACCAATGAAAAACTTGGTAAGTTTGAACCCTGAGCAGATGAAGGTATTCTTCTTGGTTATTCTTCTAGAAGTAAAGGATATAAATGTTATAATAAAAGACTTGGAAAATTTGTTGAAAGCATTGATGTTGTAGTTGATGAAGCATGCAAAAATCCAAAACATATAAAATGAACATAAGATAATGAATAAGATGGGGATTATTTTCCCACATCAAATCAAAATCATATTGAAGAAGAAACCAATTAAGCACTATAAGAAGAGATAATGGTAAAAGAAAAGACTTCATCCAGGTATGTTCAGAAAAATCATCTAGAAACTCAAATTTTATGGGAAAAAGAGGCAGGTGTATAGACAAGAAGAACTATTATAGGGACCTCAAGCTGTCTAGCATTATTATCCTCCATCGAACCTCAAAATGTAAAAGAAGCATGCAAATATGAATGCTGGGTCAAGGCCATGGATGAAGAACTTGAGCAAATTAAAAAAATTGATACTTGGGAATTAGTTCCTAGACCTCATGATAAAAATATTATAGGAACTAAATGAATATTAAAAAACAAGCTTAATGAAAATGGAGAAGTCATTAGAAACAAGGCCAAACTTGTTTGTAAAGGGTATGCTCAACAAGAAGGTATAGATTTTGAAGAAACTTTTGCACATGTTGCCAAATTGGAAGCCATAAGGATGTTTCTTACTTTTTCTATCTTTCAAAAATTCAAAGTATACCAAATGGATGTAAAATTAGCCTTCCTGAATGGAGATTTAGAAGAAGTTTATATTGAACAGCCAAAAGGATTCATTCTTGGAAATGATGAAAAACTTGTATGCAAACTCAAAAAGGCCCTCTATGGTCTGAAACAGGCTCCAAGGACCTGGTATTACCGCCTTGACAAATATCTACACCAACAAGGTTTTACCAAAGGTTCAGTAGATAACAATCTATATACAAATATTGAAACTGATAAATTGCTCATTATTATTGTTTATGTTGATGATATCATTTTTGGTAGCAATGAAGAATCCATGAGTCAGAATTTTGCTTCAGTAATACAACAAGAATTTGAAATGTCCTCACTTGGTGAACTTACCTATTTTCTTGGTCTACAAGTTGAACAAAATGAAGATGGTATTTTTCTTTCACAAACTAAATATCTCAAACAGATATTGAAAAGGTACGGAAGGGAAGATTATAAACCTATATGTACCCCAATGGTAATAGGATGCAGTCTCAGCTCAAATGATGAATCAGCAGCAGTACATCAACCAACTTACAGATCCATGATTGGCAGTCTGTTGTATCTAACAGGCACCCGACCTGACATCATGCATGCAGTAGGAATATTTGGAAGATTCCAAGCAAACCCAAAGGAATCACACCTTCAGGTAGTCAAAAGAATTTTCAAATATCTTCAAGGAACTCAGAACTTTGGTTTATGGTATCCTAGAGATGCATATCTTACTCTTCATGCATATACAAATGTAGATTGGGTAGGAAGTGTTGATGACAGAAAAAGCACTAGTGGTGGTGCATTCTATATGGGTTCCAAGTTAGTGTCTTGGTTCAACAAGAAACAAATTTCAATTGCTTTATATAGAGCTGAAGCAGAATATGTGGTTGTTGCATCTCGCTTCACACAACTACTTTGGATGATGCAAACCTTGCAAGACATTCAACTCACATGTACTCCACCCATCTCCATTCTATGTGATAATACAAGTGTCATCAGTATTTCAAAGAATCCAATCATGCACTTCAAGACCAAGCACATACCCATCAAATACCATTTTCTACGTGAACAAGTGCTTGAACTAAAGGTCAAATTGGAGTAGGTTCCCTCCAAAGAATAGGTTGTTGATATATTCACTAAATCACTACCCAGAGAAATATTTGAATATCTCAGACAAAATCTAGGAGTAGTTGCTACATCATCATGTTGTTAAATCTAATTTTTCGTAGAAAGGTTATTATACGCATGTTTCATGAAGTATAGTCACGTACACACACAGGTTTCTGTGGGTCAAGGAGTGTATATGTTTTTCAGACAAGAAAAACAGTGAGGCAGGCTCTAATATGGGTGCTATGTCTGATGTTGATGATTACGGTCTACTCATATGCTTTGTTCATTAATTTTTATCTAACTAACAAATATGCTTTGATCATTGACTTGTTAACAATGCACATGTAGCACAAGTTTAGGGGGAGCATTGGTCTTCACTCATATTTTGCATTGTTGGCATTATGATTGTTGAGTCCAGCTATGGCTTTAGATATTTATACCTTTTGTTGCTTAAGTCATGTAAAAGTCTAGGATGTGATATGTCTTCTCATACATTTGAATGAGTCCTATTAGATAAATGATGTAATTTGTATCCCCACTTAGCATAAGATGGATGATGTAATTATATTTCTGTCATGTATAAACAATTGGTATATCCCCACTTGGTTGAGAGATGGATGTATGTATGAGTCATTGGTGATAGGAAGGTCATACTCACACAGATGAGTTATAAAGTCATGTTATTCTTTTGGAGAATATTTTTGGAGAATTTGCTTGTGCTCAAGGGGAGCATGGATGGTTTCAGTGCATCTCAACATGTACAAAGGGGTGCTCAATCAGACAATTTAGCATATACTTAGGGGGAGCATGAAAAACATAGGGGAGAGAATATCTAGGTCCGTCCTTTGCACTTGATGTCAAAGGGGGAGAGTGTCTTGGTGTTGTTGTTGCCATCAAGTCCAAAGGGGGATATTGTTGGCATTATGATACATGTGTTGTCCTTGATGGAAACTCACTTAGATAAAAGTTCACAGTACAGCAGGTCAACAACAAAGAATTACAAATCAAAATCCAAAGAATGAAGAAAGAGAGGTATATGCTGGTTCACTTTGTCCAAGACATGTATACACGCAGTTTAATAGAACAAAAGTAGTGTATAACATATACACACACTTTCACAGGAGGAAAAGCGCGTACATGTTGGAAAACGAAGTTTTTGGTCCAAGGTATTTGATCCAAGGTATTTTGGTCCAAGGTAATTGGTTTGAGGCATTTGGTCCAAGGTATTGACCCTAGGTATTGGTCTGAAGTGGTTTTGGTCCAAGGTATTGAGAAAGGCCTAAGAGTATATAAGGAGGAGAAGATCATTAGGCCAAAGTGTTCAAGCAATGAGATTCTAAGGAATACTTATATACTTATTATATCAATATATATATAATATATATATATATATATATATATATATATTATATTATATATAATAATATATATATTATATATATATATATATATATATATATATATATATATATATAATATATATATATATATATATATATATTTATGTTGTAGGGTTATGTTTGGGATTGGATCTGAAATTTTCATGTGCACCTTGATTTCAACATTGGTTTAGGAATCATGAGACTTGAAATAACTTATTCTTGAATGATATGATATTGGTTGAGATTAGATCTGATGTTTTCGCCTGTTCTACTTGTTATCTATCATGATCTGTGTTAGGCCCCTATAATACTAGTGTAACCCCTTATTGTTATTAGTACAACCCACTTATTATATTGATGTACCCATGTAGTGCCCATATTGTTACTATTGTGCCCCATAGAAGCCCACTGTTGTTATTATTGTGCCCTTACATTATTATTGTTTTATTCGGCTCTGATTATGTTGGCCCCTTAGACTCCTATATATAGAAAGGAGGTCTTTTCATTTGTATCATCCAATAATTGTTCATTTATGTAATGTAAAGGAGGTTTCCCCCTCGAAGAGGCTGAATTTTAAGGCGTTGATCTATCTTTTCTATCTTTTCCTCGAGCTGGTTTCATAACATTTGGTATCAAAGCTTTGGATTCTAGGGTTTCGCTGCTCCAAACAGGCCATTGTGGCATTTTCAATATAACTTTTTTTCTGCAACGTTTCAAAAGCTAAAAAAACCACCCATTTGATAAGAAATCATGCTGAATCTTGGGTCCAAATTTTAGAGTTGTTTGCACTATATTTGCAGAGATATGATCTGAGGAAGTTGGTCTTCGTGCAGACTCCTGAATTTCATTCCAAACAGGCGACCTGGGGAAAATTGTCATAACTTTCTCTCTGATCATCTGATTGAAATTTCGTAAGAAGGTACAGAAAGAGGACAGACTGTAGTTTCGTGTATATATTTTTTAGAGCCAAAGGTTGAAACAGTGACTCGTGGCACGTCATACAAGTTCGATCTACTGAACTAGTCTATAATCAGGTCACTGTGGGAGATTTTGCATAACTCTTCCTTGGAGAATCCAATTTGGATCATACTGGTGGCATTGGAAAGAGGATGTAGAGTGATACTACAGGTCGCAATTTCAGAACTTAAATATTTGAAAGTACAGAGTTACAGTCGTTTCAAGATCGAGTTCCTAAAATCAAGAAAAAGCAAGATGAGGAAGTTTGATGGCAAGGATCCGGTAAATTGGATACTTCAGATGGAGCAATATTTTGATCTACATGGTGTACAACTGTTACAAAAGGTATGTATTGCATCTTCATATTTAGAACCGGATCAATTTTTATGGTATAAAGGGCTTTGTTCTCGTAAAAAACTTGTTACGTGGTCAATTTTCACGGAGGAAATGATAGCACATTATGAGGATACAAAGAGCAACACCTTCTTTAGAGCAACACCAGAACAATTGGAAATAGTAAAAGGGCTTTGCTACATATTGGAAAGTAAAACTATGGCAACAAGGAAGTCTACCCCTCACAACTATAAAGATGGAAGTGTTGTTTCTCCTAGCCTTCCACAACCTACAAGGGTTACACCACAACAATTGGAAGAAAAAAGAGAAAAAGGGCTTGTTACAATTGTGATAGCAAATGCACTAAGGTCATAAGTGTGCTGAGAAGAAATTATTTTACATAGAGTATGAAGAGGAGGAAGAAAAGGATCAAGAAACATCAAAAGAAGAGGATATACACCGGGACCCAACCCCGGAGAAAGAAGAAATGAATCAGACCATATCTTGTAAAGCATTGGCAAGAATTACCACTCCTCAAACTCTCAAGATAGAAGGACATATCAAGAAGAAAAAAGGTGCAAGAAGTGAAAGATCACATCAAGAAAGAAGAAATGAATCCAACCATATCTTGTAATTCATTGGTTGAAATTACCACTCCTCAAACTATCAAGATAG
>APFE030185806.1:78665-90099 GCA_000404065.3 Pinus taeda
TTTGAAGGAGAGGGGCATGTTAGGCCCCTATAATACTAGTGTAACCCCTTATTGTTATTAGTACAACCCACTTATTATGTTGATGTACCCATGTAGTGCCCATATTGTTACTATTGTGCCCCATAGAAGCCCACTATTGTTATTATTGTGACCTTACATTATTATTGTTATGTCGACTCTGATTATGTTATGGCCCTTTAGACTCCTATATATAGAAAGGAGGTCTTTTCATTTGTATCATCCAATAATTGTTCATTTATGTAATGTAAAGGAGGTTGCCCCCTCGAAGAGGCTGAATTTTAAGGCGCTGATCTATCTTTTCTATCTTTTTCTTGAGATGGTTTCACAACAATCTGGGTTTGTCTAAAATCTGAAATTGCAGCAAAGTTCTGAGTCAAAATTTGCAGATTTTTATGCAGGTTCGTCTCAGCCAAAGCACGTGTACATGCAGGTTTGACTCTTTCAAGTAACGTATATAAAATGAAAAACCTCTGTTTAGATCTGACTAATCTATCTGATCAAATTCTATTGTTTTATTGTTGTCTGTCAATGAAGTCCTCTTAGATATGAATGTAGAACTATTGTATAAAGAAATTGAGTCTGATTGATTGATTGAGAAGGAAGGGTGATCCTTGCTGCTATCTATTTTGAACTCGATAGTAGATCTTTAGAATGTCACTGATTGGTACAATCTGTGGTTCAGAAGTTTATGATTCAATATCTTTAGAGATATACGCAGGTTGGGTTAAAGGAAGTAGTGTATGCATGCATGTTGGGTTCAACCAAGTAGCATACACACTCTAATGCATGATTTTTGAGGTTAGAGTTGGTTCTGGATGATGATGCAGGGTTCTAGGTTCATCATAGTGTTCTGGTGTCAATGATCGGGTTGTTTAGATTAATTGAATATTGGTTAATGTTGTTTAAGTTTAAAAGGCTTTAATGGTTCTAGTGTGAAAATTTGATGAAACTTGGCCTTCAACTTGTGGTGTTGTGATCCAGGAGTATCCAATCTGAAAATTCATGAAACATGGTCCCTGGTGGAAGAGTGGAGTTTTCTGTAGGCTAGCATCTACATACTAGTAAACATATTGGCTAGTACAAGAGCTAGGGGGTTGTAGCTCCCTTCCAGTAGAAGATGGAAAATGAGAGAAGGTTGTAACCTTCTGCAGGTAGAAGCCCGTGTACTGTTATGAGTCTACACCATTACAAGATTTTAAATAGATTTTCTTATTATTAAAAGAAGATAAAGACGACAACAGCAGGTGGTTTTTACCCACATTGGGTTTCCACCTTAAATCTTAGTGTTCATGTGTGTTGCTTATGTGTGATGCTTTATTCTACTTTTACTACACCGTCTAATAAATATATGATATATTGATTTAAGCTCAACACATGATAAACTATTTAAATCACAAGTTCTCTTCATATACGTTGGTTTCCTTAAGCACAGTTGCGTGTACATGCTAGTTCACTTCACTGAAGTAGCGTATATAAATATGTTTGGGAAATAAAATTTTTGATTTGATAATACTGATTCACCCCCCTCTTAGTATTTTTTCCAACACCTCATTTAGCTGATGAAGCAAATTTTCTATTAACCATCTTCTTCCCCTTAGTATACAAATTTTAGGCCTGGAAGAGAGGGGAATTTGTCTATTGCATGATTTTCTTCACAGCCAAAGAAGACTTATATAACATTCAATGGGCACTCATTTCTAGGATGTCTCTTAATGCATCTAGGACAGACAATAGCTAGCACTCTCTCTGCTTCCTCTTACTTCCTTTAGATCTGCATAGTATCCATCTGTAGGGAAAAGGTATGTAATTTTTCACTTTTGAAGTCCTTCAACACACTTCCTGTCTCATGTTTGATGGTTTATGCAAATAGAGATGAACTAACCAAGCCTTGGCTAGACCTGCCCCTTTTCCTAGTAGCCCTACATTGATTCCTAAATATTGTCTTGATGTCACCATAAGGTAAGTAGTAGATGTCTCCTCTAGACAACATGTTGAGGGTCTACTTTACATCCTCCCTAATCCCTCAGAGAATAACTAACTTGAGTGACTTATCAGGTGCTCAAAATTAGGCTCAAAAATCAAAGTGTCATAATCTTGATAAACTTAGCTTTAGATTGAAAATCTCGTCATTCTAATTCCAACAGTGTGAACAACACTCGAATCCGAGCTCGTATGAAGAAGTTAAGCAAGTCAAAGATCAAGTTTGACTTGGACAGGTGGCATGAAAATATGATGTGGCAAGACCCTTCAGTGAATGGGGAGGTGCCAAGTGGCAGACTGCCATTGGCCCCCACATATCAGAAATCACATGTTGCAGGCGGATCAACGTTAAAAATCAACCAAGTAATAGCCAAGGTGCGATGTGATAAGGCAAGCGAGAAGGCATTAAAGAATCAACCTTGAGCAAGGAAGGGTTGTGATGCGATGGATTGCAGATCACAATCACACTTCACAAAAGACAGGAAGAAAGGCATTAGGAGATTGGCCCCAGAGTTGTGATGTGATGGATCGAACATCACAATCACACTTCACAGAAAAATAGAAGCCTCGCATATATGGACCATTGATACTCTATCAAATTGTGATTTGTGAAAGCATCTCAGACACAATATTTTTATCGGTTGCGATTAATACTTTCGTCAAGTCTGCCACATCGCAATCGCGCATCACCCATCTTGTTCACAGACTTTAAAGCTCGTTGGTTTCCTCGTCGATTGTGATTTGTGATAAACAGTCGCCCAACAGATTATGGCTCGCTACGCAGTGAAATTTTCGCCCAGTTAGCGCATTTTTGGGGCTAATTTGTAGGATCAAGCTAGAATTGGTGCAACTTGTTGAGTGAATATGGGGAAAACAAGGGGAACTCATAACTTCTTTAGTTTTCCTCCAAATTGGATGTAAAAAGAGGCTAGATAGCCATTTTTTGACACTCTGGACTGATGGGAGTAGGTTGCAGAAACATTTGAGCATTGTAAACACATATTTTTACATTTTTGAGCATAATAGAGAGGCCCAAGCCATTGGAAGCTAGACCAGGGAGACCTAGCCTAGGAGGGGTGAACTCCTTGATCATGTTCCGATTGTGATGTGTTTTTGATGTTGTTTTGTACATGTTTATGCTGTTGTTCAGTTTATTTTTTATGCTAAATTACTCATAAAATTAACACATAAAACTATTCATTTCACTTGCAATAATTCATGAATCCTTAAGCACAATGAAAGAATTTTGTTTATAATCTGAGGAGGATCTTAACATTGAATCTAATATTCTAAATTGGATCAATTTGGTATCAGAACACTAGGTTTGATTTGTGAAATAAGGATTTAACTGTTTACAAGTTTATGTCATGCTTACAAGATTAAAAATCAAAAGAGGAGAAAGGAAGTTGGTTAGAAGCCCTAAAGTTGGATCAAGGGGAAGGAGAGCAAGGTTGCCACAATCTCCAACACCAGTTTAGCCTCGAGTTGTAGTTGAGACTCCAGAGATCATGTCTCATGAAGAAGAACCTACAAACATGATAGAAGATGAAAAGACCTACATAAAGGCTTTCTTTGATATGACAGAGATGGTGAAGGTCCTCTATGAAGAGAGGAATACTAGGTTGTAGGGGGAAAGTTCCAAACCTCCCAAAGGAGAAGGCTCTTCAGGAGGAGGTAATGGAAAATGAGGTAATGGAAATGGAGACAAACCTCCACCATCTGTTGAAAAAGCAACAAGAAATAATAAAAATAGAATCCATAAATTCCAATTTTAATTTGTCCTTGAATTAAAATTGTGAATTAAAATCGAATTTAGTCTCACGAGCTATGTGGAAATAATTAATTAATTCATTATGGATTAATTATTTGGAGAAATTCAAGTTAGAATCATTTCTGAAGTCATGCAACAACTATCCCTTAAATTAAGGAGATTATCCCTTAATTAAGGAGATAAGATTGAGTTATATTTGAGTTGTAATTAGTTAACTCAGTTTATTGAGTTAAGTCCAGTTAAATTAGTTCCAAACTGTTTGAGGAACTAATTGTGAGTTATCAGTCAGTTGATGCATGCATGCACTCAACTAGTGTACTCCAGATAAATGAAGATTCCCTCATCAGTAACTCATGCATGTCTATTCTGAGAAAGACCCAGTTGAGATTAAAGACAAGGACAGTGTACTATCAATTGTATGTGTTTTCCTATAAAGAAAACTCATGCATGCTGAATGAATAATTCCATGAGGATTGCATAGTTCATATAGGGTGTGAAATCAATGTGTGAGATCAGTTTTCCACTTGGTTGGAGAAGATCATTCCAAAGGAATAGCACAAGGAAATAGGATCTTGGAGGGTAGAGGAGGAGGCTTGAGAGAACCCAGGATTGCCTGTGAGAATATGTGAGGATTGTACTGAGATCTGGCTAGCTGTGAGAGCTAAGGCTTTGTATAATCTCTATGTATTTCCACCTTGTATGATAATACAGATAGTGGGGTTTTTAGCTAAGGTTTTCCCCAAAGTATTTTCATGTGTATTGTGCATTGATTCTTCTTCTTCTAGCTATATTGTTCAGCTCGATCTTTAAGCTTCCACAAAGAAAATTGATAGTAGAAGTAGGTTATAGTCTTTTTCTTTAGTTATATTGCACTATTAGGTTAATCTATCGGCATATTTTCTACATAGGTTTCAGAGCGATATTTGTAGAATTTCTACATGGTATCGGAGCCAATTTTATCGGAGTTGTGAATAGTATATGGAGAAGAGAATTTGAAGTTTCAAGTTCGGGGTTGCAGGTGCAAATCAAATTCATATCATACTTAAATTGAGATGGGACATTCTATGACTAATTTCCCATCAAAGAAGTCCAAGAAGGGATCCTCGGAAGGATAGGAAGGTGAGGCATTAGCCTATCAGTTCAAAATGGACTTTATCCTCACCACATGCATGGTGTCATCGATGATGGGTTGTGTTTGGTATATTGACAGTGAAGCCTCATTCCACATGGCTGGTGATAAAAGTTTATTCAGTACCTTGGAGGAGAAAGACCTAAAGATGTGCATAGAGATGGGTGACGACGAAAAGTAGTGTTTCAGGAGTGGGCACAGTTGGTTTTCAAAGGGAGCATGGAGCTCCTATCACCTTGATAGATGTGAAGTATGTGCCTAGCATAAAGAAGAACTTGGTATCGGTTGTGATGTTGGAGGACAAAGGCTACAATGTTGTCTTTAGAAAGGGAAAGGTTTTCCTTAGACACATCACCATGAGATAGGTGAAACAGATCGATTCACGAGTTAAGAACCTATATGCTCTTGAGGTTCAATATGCATGTAAAGCCTTGAGGAGCAAGGAAAATGTTAGAGACTTGGTGGTTGAGAGGGAGAGTAAATTACCTCTCAACATGCAGCCCCAAAAGAAGTCTCAGATAATTGTGGAGGAGCCACAATTGGAGAAGTAGAGAGGAGACCGAGTGAAGAGATCCACTCATGCAGATACCTCCATTAGGGGGGGATTTCGATCCAAGTGGGCAGAGGGATCACATGCAGCCATACCTCTAGGTGTGAGGTGGGGTGATGTGAAGTGATAGTCCCATGAAGGTTGAATTTGGGCAGGGTCCATTGAGAGGTTTTATCTCATGGATTGTACCTTGCTACGGGAGCCTAAAGTACATTGTAGCGGGAGGAATCAGTGGGATTGATGTAGTCATAGATCAAAGTGACAGAGGCTAGAGTAGTTAGATACTAAAGAGCACAGAGAAGGATTGACAACAGTGTAGAAAGGCAGAGTTAGCAGAAGTGAAAATTTTTCAGTTGACAGAGGCCATAGCAGTTAGAGACTTTGATTAAAGATGAAACATACTGATTCAAGTTGGATGGTTAATTTTTTTTTTTTTTGGAGTTGCTGGAGCAACAACACTAGAGAGAAGTGTTGCATGCATAACACTCCAAGGGTTCATGATCAAGATCGAGTTGAATTCCTTTCTTGTTGGAGAGGGAGTGTTGAAAATAGCAACAAGAAATGATAAGAATAGAATCCATAAATTCCAATTTTAATTTGTCCTTGAATTAAAACTGTGAATTAAAATCGAATTTAGTCTCACCAGCTACTTGGAAATAATTAATTAATTCATTATGGATTAATTAGTTGGAGAAATTCAATTTAGAAGCATTTCTGAAGTCATGCAACAGTTATCCCTTAAATTAAGGAGATTATCCCTTAATTAAGGAGATAAGATTGAGTTATATTTGAGTTGTAATTAGTTAACTCAGTTTACTGAGTTAAGTCCAATTAAATTAGTTTCAAACTGTTTGAGGAACTAATTGTGAGTTATCAGTCAGTTGATGCATGCATGCACTCAACTAGTGTACTCCAGATAAATGAAGATTCCCTCATCAGTAACTCATGCATGTCTATTCTGAGAAAGACCCAGTTGAGATTAAAGACAAGGACAGTGTACTATCAGTTGCATGTGTTTTCCTATAAATAAAACTCATCCATGTTGAAGGAATAATTCCTTGAGGATTGTGCAGTTCATACAAGGTGTGAGATCAGTGTGTGAGACCAGTTTTCCACTTGGTTGGAGAAGATCATCCCAGAGGAACAGCGCAAGGAAATAGGAGCTTGGAGGGCAGAGGAGAAGGCTTGAGAGAAGCCAAGATTGCCTGTGAGCATCTTTGAGGATCGTACTGAGAGTTGGCTAGCTGTGAGGGGTAAGGCTTTGTATAATCTCTATGCATTTCCACCCTGTATGATAATACAGATAGTGGGGCTTTTAGCTGAGGCTTTCACCAAATTATTTTCATGTGTATTGTGCATTGATTCTTCTTCTTCTAGTTATATTTTTTAGCTCGACCTTTAAGCTTCTGCAAAGAAAATTGATAGTAGAAATAGGTTATAGTATTTTGCTTTGGTTATATTGCATTATCAGGTTAATCTACAGGCATATTTTCTACATAGGTCTCAGAGTGAGATTTGTAGAGAATTTGCAAAATTTCTACACCATCTCCACCATCTTCTTCATCTTCTTCTTCACAAGCATCTTCACCCTATTCCACTAACACAACCCTTACTCATACTCATCATCATACTTCAAAAGGAACTGGTAAATCAAACTTGATGTTAAATTTGAGCTTCCCATGTATAATGGTGAAGTGAATACAAAGAAGCTCAATAATTGGATTCGTCAATTGGAGGTCTATTACAGGATTCAAAACCTTCAAGAGGATGACATAAAGATTCAATTATCTTCCTTGAGAATGGAGGGTGTAGCACTAGTATGGTCAGAATCAAATACTCAAGGGGAAATTAAAAAACATGGTAAGATCTCAATTTCTTGGATTGATTTCATTGCTACAATCAAAAGACAATTCTACCCTCTAGCTTATATGCAGAAATCCATCATGAATTGGAAAAAATTTAGATAGTTTAAAGGTCAAAATGTGCAAGATTACACCCAAGAATTCAGAAAAGGGACTTTGATGTTAGGTGTAGATTTGCAATCACAGGACACATTATTGAACTACATAGGGGGTTTACACAGTTACCTTAGGCATATTATCTTAATGTTTAATCCTAATAATCTAGATGATGTGTGTGTGCAAGCCACTCATCTTGAGGCAAGAGGGAAAAACACTCCAGAAGAAGGTAGTAAAAATCCATTTAAGAGTAAAGGAAAGGAAAAATCTTTCAAAGGGAAGGCAAAGAAAAATGCATCTATTAAAAAAGAAGGAGAGAAAGTTACATGCAAACTTTTCTCCAAAGAGGGTAACGATGAAGCTCATTGTTGGAAGCTTCATCCTGAAATGGGACCAAAGAAAAACAACAACAAGGGAAAACAAAAGACAACTGCAAGCACTCAACAGGATTTGGGATCTGATCCGGGTGATGAAACTAAAATCATAGCCATGGGGTTAAAAGGAAAAGAATCCATTGCTAGCACTAGTTCCTGAAACTCATAGAATGAAACTCTAAATGAAAAGAGGAAAATAGAACTTTTTCACATAAGGGTGATATCAAAACACAACAAGATTGATACGTTGTTCGATAGCGGCTCTCAAGCCAATCTTATCTTTGAAAACATTGTCAAAAGTTTAAATTTGGAAACAACTCCACATCATAAACCATATCCACTTGGATGGGTGTGTGACAATGCACAATTGCCACAACAAGATTGATATGTTGTTCGATAGCGGCTCTCAAGCCAATCTTATCTCTGAAAACATTGTCAAAAGTTTAAATTTGGAAACAACTCCACATCATAAACTGTATCCACCTGGATGGGTGTGTGACAATGCACAATTGCAAGTTACTAGAAAGTGTAAACTGAGATTCACTATTACTACAAATTTCATAGATGAAGTGGAGCTTGATGTTGTGTCGTTGGATATCTGTGGTATAGTTCTAGGAAACCCGTACCTTTATGATAGAAAATTTTTCTTCCATATACATGAAAATAAATATCATTTATTCAAAGATGGAGTAGAATATATTGTGAGAGCTCATAATAAGAAAACAAATATTTCGCTTGTTAACGCAGGGCAGATGAAAAGACTAGTGAATTCGAGCAAGAATTTTGTGCTTCTAATGATCAAGCCCAGGAATGATGTTGATAATGATGATTTTAAAGGTTGTGATTCAAATTTGAAATATGAATTGGTTTATGTAGTTAACAAATATGATGAGATGTTTCAAGAACAAAAGGGATTACCTCCCAAGAGAGGAATCCAACATGAGATATAGTTGCAACAATACTGCCCTCTTCCTAACATTGGCATCTACATGATGTTAGTGATGGAAAGTGTAGAAATTAAGAAGCATATTCAAGAGTTGTTGAAAAAATGGATCATCAGACCATCTTCCTCACCATGTGGTTCACCTATTGTCTTGGTGCCAAAGAAGGATGAAACACGACGCATGTGTGTGGACTTTCGTTCATTAAACAAAATTATGGTAAAGAATCATTACCCACGGCCCAGAATAGATGATTTAGTTGATCAATTGAAATATGCAAAGTATTTTACTAAGTTGTACTTAAGAAGTCTCTACCATCAAATTAGAATAGCTAAAGGAGCCATTTGGAATACATCATTCAAAATAAAACAGGGTTTGTTTGAATGGCTAGTTATGTCGTTTGGTTTATGTAATGCTCCTGCTACATTCATGTGTATGATGAATGATGTATTGAGGCCATTTATTGATTATTTTGTCATAGTCTACTTAGATGACATCTTAATTTTCAGTAAATCTCAGGATGAACATGTCATGCATGTAAGAAAAATACTTGATGTCTTGAAAAAATAACAGTTGTATCTTAAGATGTCAAAGTGCAACTTTGGTTTGGGTCATGTTTTTGGAGGGGGTGAGTTGAAAATAGATCCCTCCAAGGTTGATGTCATTGTGAATTCACCAAGCCCCAAGACAATTACATAGGTAAGAATTTTTTTGGGAGAAGCCCAATATTGGAGGAAGTTTGTTGCTATTTTTTCTCTTATAGCAGCTTCTTTGCATCCATTGACAAGCTTGAAAAATGTTTTTCAGTGGGAGGTAAACAACAAAAGGCCGTTGATGCGATAAAGGAAAATATTAGTACAACTCCAGTACTCGCACTTCCATACTTGAGATAGTCATTTGAGATTTAGACTAATGCTAGTGATTACACTATGGGCGCAGTCCTCATGCAACATGGTAAGCCTATCTGTTTTCATTCAGAAACTTTTAATGGTGTAGTGATTAACTATCCTACATGTGACAAGGAATTGTATGAATTGGTGCAAAGTGTGAAAAAATGGAAACACTACTTGATGGGTAAGGAAACAGTGATTCACACTGATCGTCAACCATTGCAATACCTACAATCATAATCAAAATTGCAGCAATCAAGGCACTTCCGGTGGATGGGTTTTCTTCAACAATTTCACTTGGTAATTTGGTATAAGAAAGGTATCTATAATATTTTTTTTGATATGCTTCCTAGGCCTATTGTTAGTGCGATGACTTTACTTAAGCATAATTTTGTTTTACATGAAAGTTACATTGATTAATATGCATCATATAACGACTTTCAAGATGTTTATGCAAGCTTGAGTCAAGGTAACCAAGTAGAGGAATTGGATTATCATTTGCATGATAACTTGTTGTACCATCTTGGCAAGATTTGTATTCCACAGGGAGAAAGAGTTAACATCATAAGAGAGGCACACAATTCTCTTATTGTTGGTCATTTCAGTGTAAGTAAGATGGTGGCACATCTACAGAGGTTTTGTTATTGGCCTCGTATTCTTGAAAGTGTGTCTTGTTTTATTAAAGGATGTTCATTATGTGTAATCAGTAAGCCTAGCAATAGGAAGTTAGGACTGTATGCACCACTTTTGGTTCCTTCACGACCGTGGGAGAGTCTTTCTATGGATTTTGTAGGAGGTCTTCCATTGTCAAAAAGAGTTCATGATTATTTGTTTGTAGTTGTGGATAGGTTCAACAAAATATGTATTTTGATGCCATGTACAAAGCAAGTTATAGTTGAACAAACTCTATATCTTCCGATATCAAATTTACTATGGAGCTTGAAGAGAACGGTAAGATCCCCTTTCTTGATGTTCTGATCAGTAGAAAAGAGGATGGTACTTTGGGACACCAGGTCTATAGAAATAAAACCCATACTGATAGCTATCTTCATGCTGACTCTTACCATCATCCTTCCCAAAAATCTGGTGTCTTAAACACTCTAGCTGTTAGGGCTTTCAGGATTTCTGACCCGGATCACCTAAAAGAAGAGATTGAACACTTAACCTCTGTCTTCGGAGACCTTGGATACAAGGAGTGGAGTATCAAGAAAGATATAAGAAGAGCTCAGGATAAGGTCCTCTCTAAGCGTCCTCCTGAAGACAAGAAATAAAATTATGGGAAAGTTTACCTTCCATTCATCCAAGGGATTACGGATAAGATTGCAAAAATTTTAAGGAAGAAGAACATAAACACTCAATTTACAACATGTGGAACTATAAGGCAAATGATGAGGTCGTTTAAGGATAACATTGATCGTCAACAACTCAAGGGTGTGTACAATATTGATTGCTCCTATGGCAAGAGTTACATTGGGGAAACAGGTCGGTCTCTGAAGATAAGACTAAAAGAGCACGCGGCTGATATAAAGAATGAGAGATCTCGTACATCAGCCCTTCCAGAACACTCGTCCAAAACCAAACATCATATGTGTTTGGAAGACGCTAAAATAATTGCAAGAGAGGATAATTATCATAAAAGAAAAATCTGAGAGCCCATCGAAATTATGAAATTTCCTCAGAAACTCAACAGGGACAATGGGAGTGAAATTAGTGGAAATTGGCCTCCCCTGATCAGACAAATAAACCCCTCCAGGCCTTTGGAAGCATAGTATCAGGGGTTTTCATATTAATAAATTTAACTAATTAATTAAATTAAATTT
>APFE030185808.1:21288-35483 GCA_000404065.3 Pinus taeda
TTGACTGGTAATCAAGTGGTTTCTACCATGTTCGACATCGACTCATTTATTCACATGGCTAGAATTGTACCAATTCGGGATGTAGAGATAAAGACCCTGGATCTAGTTTCCACCATCCAGGCTGCGAGGAGTTTTGTATTCATTATATTGTAGACCAGACCAATCATAAATAGATGGCTGCATCCATACTGTGTCTACACGAGTCTATGATTATGATGTATTATGAAATCATTCCTATATCAGAATAGTTAGTCTGTTAGTTAAAGTTTTGATCTGAGTATGGGAATGCCTACCTCAACGATCATATAATCTTATACATGTATTTTGTGTTGAAAATTGCAGGTTCTAACCGGGCTCTCCACGAGATAATCCTCGAAATGATAAAGTACTTCACCCTTCCTAGATGATATAAAACCGTTATCTATTACAGGCTTTGCACTTTAGGGGGCAATCTGTTACACTAAAAATTGTCACCATGACTATCTGCAGTTAATATGGCTCCATCAATAGTCATATTATCCTCCTTGTCAAGCCTAATACCTCTGCTCTCCATGTCAAACTTCAACAAAGAGAGAAAGTCAATAAAAATCATGTTTATCTCTGGGTACGCAGGTTCTCTCTACCTTGCCTGCGTGTACGCATCCCAAGCTCATTGTACCTACGTACTTGTACGCTCTGTAAGTAAAGGGATGGGTGCGTACTCCTGCAAAGGTCAAAAGGCGCGAGTTTCATCTTAAAAAAGTTACTTGTGGTCACTTCTAGAGGATTCTAGAAGATTGTTTGACGTGTATTGAGCGCCTCCAGATGGTTCATGCATCCCTATGATAGAGGAACTTATCCCATCAAGAGAGGAGCTACCCCAGCCAAAAGAGGGAGTATCCCATTGATATTGGACCTGAATAACTTCCTCTAGAACACTATAAATACAGGGATTGGGCCAGAGGAGGGGAGGCTGAAAGCTGAACATTCCAAAGGGTAGATGCTGCTGGAATTAGGACTTCCTTGTATAAGCTTGTGAGGAGAGATTATTATCCTTTCTTGTTTCATTTGGAAGTGGGTGAGCTTGTCAAAGTAGAGGAAAACTCTTGCTGGACCCTGGGAGGAACTTGCACAACACCAAGGGTCAGGTTGTAATGGTTTCTTTTTTTTCCTATTAATACAAATAAGTCCATTCTTCTCAATGATTTGTTGTTAATGAATTGTTTCATATACTCCTTGGTCTATATGTTGAATATGTTTTGTTTTATGAGATATTCAGGTGTTATGTAATCGTTTGATTGTTAGTGTATGCAGGTTTCGAAGTGAAGGAGGAGCTCATCTGGATCGATGAGGCTAGACTACTACAACAGCGTTGGACTTCAGGTAGGATCGAAAAACACTTGGTTTCTCGTATGATAATGCATGTTTAGAGAAGGATTGCTCTTAATTGTCTTGTTTGTCACTAGAAAGTCTTAGGCTTCTAGGGAGGTTGGGTTTGTCCGCAAGAGATTAACTCTTTCCACATGACACTTGGTCACCTAAAGGTTAAAAAAACCATCAAAAAATGACCTCTCTGCCTCTTTTTGGATACACAAAAGTAGCCTTGGGAGATTCCTTTTTTGAGGGGGCAAATGACCTCCAAATGCAAAAATTAAAGATGTTACAGAAACGCGACAGGAATACCTTTCCAATGAGCTATTGCGGGCTCAATTTGGCTAAGGGGAAGGCCTCCAAAATCAGCTGTGAAGTGGCGTTACGCACCTGGCCAGTGGCGCTACGCACCTGGCGAGTGGCGCTACGCATAGAGCTAGTTTGCCTAAAAATCCAAATTTCGCCCAGTTTTTCTACAAATTGACCTTTTTTCTCATTTTGGATGAATTTATGATTGTAAATGATGATATTATATGTAAATGTAATTGTAAAATGACCTTAGAGGATAGATTCATCATTTTGAGGTGGTTTGGAGGTCAATGAATCAATTTCCATGGTTTTAGAGGCAAGTTGTTCCACTGCCTATATTCCTGTTCCTAGCTAAGATATGGTTGCAACAATCCCTTATCTCTTGGATTCGATCCCTGATGGCTATAGGTTGGTTGATGTCTATACTATATATATTATTATATTTTTTTTTCATTTTTAATTTTTAATTTATTTATTTATTTATTTATTTATTTATTTATTTTTTTTTTTTTTTTTTAATTTGTAATATTTAATTTTTTTTTATTTTATTTTATACTTTTATTATTATATTCTATATATATATATAATATTATATTATTACATTATAAATTTAATATATATACTATATTCTACTTATATATATAATATATATTATTATATATATATTTATTTATTGTTATTTTTTATTTATTTATTTATTTATTTTTTTTTTCAGTCATTAGCAAAGGTTGGATTCTCTTGGATGCTCTGAGCTACATTCTACATCTCTACAACAGTTTGGCAAGGAAATAAACCAAGATTTGTAGCTATTTTTGTGGGATTATTGTGGTAATGTGTTTTTTCATAGTTTCTCCTTCTGTAATTAGTTTTTCTCATGTGTTATGTGTGCCAAAATATAATTCATTCTTCTAAACTAAATGAAATCAAGATAGATAGGTAGAATACATTGGTGACAGTGCTCTGCCTTGGGAATACATTTAGTTTTTGATGTTTTCTACAGTTTGAAGAGGATACATGATCTTTGCATGCCCTCCTTAGCTCCTCATCAGTCTTAGACCTACCATCTCATTCAATTACAAGGTTTTAAACACCTACCTAGCTCGCCCCACAGAACACCCTGCATTCTTGACTTGATTTCCCGGACCCAAAGCTAACTGCTCCATTTGATCCAGCAACAAAACCATCAAAATCAACCAAAAAACCCTAGACCTAATATACCTAGCCTAAAATTCATATTTGATTCAGTCATCTCAACTGAGATTGACAAGGAGAGAGACCTCTCCCAACCTGATAGGGCTAGCTACCAGGTTAAGCTTGGTTTGTGGTTATCTTAGGATTGCCTCCCTTCAGCTTGAGGTCAATCTAGGCTCTAACACCAGCACCCTCCCATACTGCCTCGGGTGATACCGTAGTCTGTGATCCGTGGACTATTGCCGAAAGGGCCGGTAGTACCGGGATTTTCTTGGCTAAACTCGCTGTTGAACCTAGGTTAGGCCCCAAGTAGCCAACACTGGTCAAACTATTGAATGATTGTCGTTCAATTGATTGAACAACACAATTTGTTTTCATTTTGTTTTCACTGTTCAAACTATTGAACGATTGTCATTCAATTGATTGAACATCACAATTTGTTTTCATTTTGTTTGCACTGTTCAAACTATTGAATGATTTCTGTTCAATTGATTGAATATCATAATTTCCTTTCATTTTGTTTTCCGTTGTTCAAACTATTGAACGACTGCCGTTCAATTGAGTAAATAACACAATTTGTTTTCATTTTGTTTTCACTGTTCAAACTATTGAACGACTGCCATTCAATTGATTGAACAACACATTTCATTTTTTGATTTTTTCGTTCAAACAATTGAACGACTGTCGTTCAACTGATTAAACAACACTTTTTGTTTTTAATTGATTTCACAGTGCAAACGATTGAACAATTGCCATTCAATCGATTGAACAACATTTTTCATTTTCTATCTGGATTTTACCATTTAAACAATTGAACGATTGTCATTCAATCGATTTAACAACACCATTTTAAGAAGATAAATTGTGAATTTTCCTCATTTCTTTGATCATTATGCCATTCTCTCCTCTTCTTTTGTATTGCAAATAAGCACCATTTGAATCGATTTGTGCCTCTTCTAAAGAAAAATGGTAATAATAATATCATTATGACTTCTAAAAAGCCTTTTGATGGTTATCTTTATCCATAAGCTAATATGGTGTATCTTTACAATGTCTGCCTGAACCTCTTTTCTTTTTGACACATCATGAAATGATTCATTATTCTTAATCGATGCTGGCTTATGTTTATACTCCAAAATGGATAAAATCGTTGATATAATGCTAAGGGGATAAGAGTATATGATCCAGATTTAAACAAGAACGCAATAAATATAGAGATAACCATAAACACAGAGATGCAGTGGAAATAATACTTAATTTCATTAATGTAAAATACTAAAATATGCTTACAAACAACAATGGAAATAAACCAGCTAGGGCGATGGTAGCTTATCTCTGAGAAGAGATGTGGCGGCTATATGCCTCTGAACTGTGTTACAATGAGGCTCGAAGGCCTATTTATTGTTGAGAAACAATGGAAAACCCTTAACATCCCAAAACATAACCCTAGAAGATGAAACACCAAATTGTGGGCCCCATTTGGGTAAATTGGTACATCAATTTCCTGGGGTCATAACTTTGGCACCCGATCTCCGTTTGATGTGTACAATAGCTCATTAGAAAGATCTATCCGAGAACTATAACTTTTGGAAGAGAAACATCGATCCATTGACCCATGTTGCTCCCAGATTTCCCAAAAAACGTCATTTAAGGCCTCAAAATGGCTCCGGAAGTTCAGGACCCGAAAAACTGCTAAAAATAGTAAATTATGCTACAATTACGGAGGCTGAAAAATTGAAAGAGACAGTCATGGGGGTCCAAATGGGATAGGTGGGTGGTCACTAATATCCACCTGGATCATTCCTCCCCCCTTAGGAAGCAATGGTCCCCATTGCATTGAGTTCCTCCTTGAGATAAGGAAGCTTCTGCTGAGCTGGGTTTCTGGTGAGCTGTTCTGCAATCTCGGATGTGTCCAGTAATGGTGGGAAGCATGGTTGAGGGTGGTACACATTGAACACTTGGTGTAGGCAAAGGAATGGAGGAATGTTGTGCTCCAAAGAATTATTTCCCACAGCCTTAGTAATGGTGTAAGGACCATGTCGACATGGTCAGAGATTCTGATGGGCCCTTGTAAGGCATTCTTTCTGCAGATGCAACCAGACTTTGTTGCCCACCTGAAGCTTGTGTGGTACCCCTGTGGGTGAGGAGAAGTTGTTCCCGTGTTTTGTCATGACTGTATTCCTTTGCTGCTGCCGCTGCGTGGAGGAACCCTTCGTGGGGGTCATGGATGTGGTGACGATCTTCCCCTTACTTTGGGAGTGAATCAGACAGAAAATGAATTTCCTAGTCTGGGAGATGAGCTTGCTCCCTTTCTTAGTAGAGATCAAAGAGGTGGCGGTAGGTGGGGCTACCTCCGGTATCCTGTATAATGAATTATCCCAAGAAATAATGACAGCACGAGGCCTTGACTCATACACAACATGTCGCCTCCACAAATATGGCTGGCCTAATAGTACATCACAAACATCCAGAGGGGTAACATCACACAATACCTCGTCTGTGAAGGGCTTGATGCTGTAGGGAAGGCAACACTGCTGGCGAACTTTGAGATCTCATCCTTCATGAAGCCACCCGATACTGTACGGATGTGGGTGTGGTGTAGTCGGTAGGCCCAACCACTTCATGGCCTCTGTTGAAATGAGGTTCTTTTGGTTGCCACTGTCGACAATGAATTGCAGCGGCGAATCCTTCACCCACTTCTGTGAGTGGAAAAGACGTTCCCCCTCCTCTGGATCTTTGAGCTCATTCTTTTGGATCTTGGTAGTGGCAACAGTGACGCTGAGCTCCGCATCAATGATCTACTTCCCTTTGCCATTCCCCTTGTCGGGTTCTGACTCAGGGTCAGAACATGCATGTGATTCTGAAGCCTTCAACTCAACCACCAACGACTGCTTGGTCCGACACTCACTTGTGTTATGAGTGGGACTCTTGTAGAACTCACACCACTTTCCTGTGTCCTTCTTCGACTTCGTGGTGTTTTTCTTTTCTTATGGATTCGACGGGTTGTCTTGGGTCACCCCGCCTTGGCTTTGTCCTTTGGTCTTCGGATTTGCAGATCCAAAGTCTTGCTTCTTCTGTTTGAACTTTTGCTCAATTTTGACAGCGTATTAGTATGCCATGCCGAGCAAGGAGATGTTCAGGAACTCCATCTTTTCCTGGATGTATCTATGTAGGCAGCCACGGTATTTGAGTACCAAATGCAGCTCAGAGTCCTTGATACCCAACTGTGTGCGAAGGTTATGAAAAATGTTTGTGAACTCTGACACATCTTGGTCCCTTCCCTGCTACAGTGTGGTCCATTTGATGTATTTTTCCTCATAGCTTTTGACAGGGTAGTACTGCTCCTTGATGGCATCCCGAAATGAATCCCAAGTGGGTGTAGCTGAAAATAGTGAGCCCGTACTTTCATTCTTTTGCTCGCAGTAGGTTTCCCACTAGTCCTTGACATGGGGGGCTACTTTGAGAAGAGCGAAAATAATCTTTTCCTGACTCGAAAATTCATGAACAGAAAAATACCCATCTAGCAGATTTAACCATTTATCTATGGCATCTATGTCTATTTGACCCTCGAATATAGGGATTTAAAAATTAACTTGTACCGTAAATGGTGTGGCGTTTCCAGAGTAGCTGTTGGAAGCCGATGCATCGCCTCTGGGTAGCTGCTGAAGGATCTGGGAAAAGCTATCCATCATCGCGTTCCTTTGCCGCTCGAGGGCTTCTTTGAGTAAGATTTTGATAAGATTTCCTGCCCCCTTGTCTTTCTTTTCATCCACCATGGGAGGCCGTCGGGTTTTGTGAGGCTGGTATTGCAATGGTTCGACTAGTTCAAGTCTTAACTCCTTATATCTTGACCTCATTGGGGACATGCAAAGAAAAACAAAGAAAAAGCAGACTGCTCTAATACCATTGATCCGGATTTAAAAAGGAATGAAATAAATTACAAAGATAACCATAAACACAGAGATGCAGTGGAAATAATACTTCATTTCATTAATGTAAGAGACTAAAATATGCTTACAAACAGGAATGGAAATAAACCAGCTAGGGCGATGGTAGCTTATCTCTGAGAAGAGATGTGACGGCTACATGCCTTTGAATTGTGTTACAATGAGGTTCGAAGGCCTATTTATTGTTGAGAAATAATGGAAAACCCTTAACATCCAAAAAGCTAACCCTAGAAGATGAAACGCCAAATTGTGGGCCTCGTTTGGGTAAATTGGTACATCAATTTCCTGGGGTTGTAACTTTGGCACCCAATCTCCATTTGACGTGTACAATAGCTCGTTAGAAAGATCTATCTGAGAACTATAAATTTGGGAAGAGAAACATCGATCCATGGACCCATGTTGCTCCTAGATTTCCCAAAAAATGTCGTTTAGGGCCCCAAAACGGCTCCGGAAGTTCAGGACCCGAAAAACTGCTAAAAATAGTAAATTGTGCTACAATTACGGAAACTGAAAAACTGAAAGAGACAGTCATGGGGTTCCAAGTGGGATAGGTGGTTGGCCACCAATATCCACCTAGATCAGTATAACACTTTCATTGGCATCTTTTTTACTTCTTACACTATCCCTGACTCTTAAGGAGCAAATGAGCCTCACTTTTTCTACAATAAGAATTCCAAAAGAAAAATAAAATATGAAAATGCTTAAAACATTGTATAAATAGGATAGGGGGTCTCATTACGAGCCAACTTACAATAATCATAAGGATGTAACAGGTGACATTCCAATTTGGCTACCAAACCAAGGCAATGACCTTCTTGATAATTAAATATGTCAGAAGAACACGGGGTCTCATCATGAGCTAGCCTGATCAGTTTGCTACACCCTGGTGAGTGGAACTATGGTTATCTGGTCACCATGCCAGCATAATGGTCTCTTTATGACAAAGAAAAGAAGAATTAACTGTAATAAGGACTCTGGCTCATTTGGGGGGGGTTAAAAAGCAACCCTGCCGAGGCTATGAATGCTTGCTAGCAGCAGTGGCGCTGCTTGTGGTATTGGAGTACCATTTTATATTGCCATATGTCATTAGCTCTTATCAACTATGAATTTATTTCTAACAATAATTTCCATTTGAGTAGCACTTTTACAAGCCGAATAACATGGTGACTTTAATCTATATTTATTATATTGCATACATCCAATCATTAAATGAAAGTCATTAAATACATACCGTCGATTATGCTGATGTGATTAATACCACTCATGGTAAAGATCTTTGACATAATGAATTAAAATTGTTGTTTTTATTTGATTTGGCCAATTCACGACTCACGACGAATATTTCTTAAATGCTTTACTGATTTGTGTGCTGTGTTTTTTTAGATTGGTTGCTGGCATTTATTTCACGTTAGTATATTTGCTTGCTTTTCACGTGCTGAAAGGATGTGGACGCCCTTTTCTCGTCAGAGGGGGGATGGCTTGCATATGCACGACACGTCTCACAATTATGGATAACTATGTGATAATCATTCAAATTACCTCCGAAGTATGAACTGCATGATGAGTATGAATGTATAATAATCAGCAGGAAATTCCGAATGGACAAAGAATGGCAACCATTATGGTGGGAATGCGAACTTACGATACTATGTTAAGCATGGATGACAGGACGAATAACTTAACTAAAAATGATAATAATTGTCCAAACAATGTCCTTTCCCTGTTAATTGTTGTAACATACATTGCTGCTGTTCTGAATTACAGAGGTAAAACACAATTGCATACAGGTGAACCAGCCTCAAGTGCAGAAACCATGGGTGGAAGAGCTATCCAGAGTGAACCTCCAGTGTTGATGGTGTCGGATCAAGCTCACGAAATCCTTGAACGTGCTGGCTGGCTACAGTATTTAAACAAATTGCAGGAATTTCACGAGGAGCTAACGCTAGAATTTCTGCAAAATCTGCAGAACTGTACCACAGTGGTAAAAGGTATAAGCATGATGGTTTTTGAAGAAGTCTTAGCCGAAGTCACTGGACTTCTAGCAGAGGGGGCGAAATGGGCAGATAAACACGTCATTTTATACAACGCAATTGAAGTATTCTAGGATCTGGGCGAGCAGCTGGTATGAACAGGGAAAGGAATTCGTCCTTCGACGTTACAACAACCGTGGCAAGAACTGGTAGTCATCGTCCAAAGATATATTGCCTGTGATGAACAACACAATGTGGTAAAGCCCTGACAACTGAAACTTCTAGCAATTTTAAAGCAAATAATTTTAGTTAATTTACCATTTTATCTGAATTCCCTATTACATGATGTCACCTGACGGGTAAGGACAGCTAAAGACCCACATAGTGTAGTCAACCATCATGGGTTAGTTAAATTAATTATCACAAATAGATTAGCCCAACAACAATTGACATGGGATAGTATCATAAATCCTACCTTGGCTCCACCACCTGAAAATATGGAAACAGAGTAGCAAGGGCCAAGTACCCCAGGCCTGAAAAGACTACTAAAGAGGAAGAATTCTTCTACACCCTTATTAACAACAAAGCGTAGGTGCTCTGTGCGAGTGAAAGCCCAGTAGCGCATCCCAACTCAAGCAGAGGAAGCCAGACCATCCCACACATCTTCTCCTAGTCCGCAAGACCCTCCTTTGCAAGACTACGAGGAGGAAGTGGCCAGGGTATTGGGAAGCATGGGAATGTTTACCGAAGGTAGAGAAAAACCAGGGAGCATTGAAAAATAGAATTGTACCCTTGATCGGTCAGTCCTTGTTGACAACCCCAGTCGTGAGAAAACCCAACCATTTACTGATGCCATGGAGGAACAAAGGAAGTCAATTACTTCTATGGAAACACCCCTCGAAGCCGAGGTACATGAAGAAGAAAATCAGACAGTGGGCACTGGTCAAGTGGACCCCCCAGCAGAAGGAAACCCTAAAGATGAAAACTTGAGAGATGACAATCAACCAAGTGATAATCCCTTTTCGAAGTCCCCTGCAAACGAAGCCTACCAAGGAGAAGACCTGGAGAATGATAATTGTTCAGGAGATACCATTGCATTGGGATCTCCTGAAAACGAAATACATAATAACAATGAGTTAGAAGGAGAAATTCCATTAGAAGACACAGTTCCAATTGGGAACATCCCTGATGCTAACATAGTACAACCTGTACAAGAAACAAAGGATAACGCAGCTAACCCACCATCAGATGAAGGCCCTAGAGTAGAGAAGTCCTATAGAGATAGACTTAGAAAGGTGCTCAGAAATTACAGAAAATAGAAGCAAGTAATCAGGCAATTGAAACATTGGTTAAAAGAGGCAACCAAAACTAGGAAATTGAAAGTGGAAATGGAAACTGCAAGAACGCAAACAGAACAATGTTCTAAGAAGGATGGTGAGACTCAGACAAAGTTTCTTGTGGTCTATCCAAAAGAAACCCAAACTGAGCCAGCTATGATAGAAGACACTGCCATGCAAACTGAGGAGCCCTGTATCTTTTTGTAGGGAACCCAAACGGACCACCCCACAGTGGATACTGCTATCCAAACAGATGTTGAAGAAGATGTTCAAGTTGATTGTACAATTCAAGAAGCAGCTAAAGCTGTTGTGCAAACAAACCCTATGGAGACCTAGGATGGATAGGCCCAAACAGATGAAACACCCCTTTACACCCCCTTGGTAAGAGAGGCCGCCATCAAAAAATTGCAGAGTGAACTACTAATGGCTTAACAGGAACTGGCTCAGCACAAGGAAAAGGTAGTCCCTCTGCACGAATAGCAAGGGCTAAGGAAGAAGTTTGAAGCACTTACCATGATTGAAGATGAGACCTTTGCTCAGTATAAGGCTGAGCAAAAGAAAGTTGAAAGATTAAAGGGTCAATTGCAAAAAGCTAGAGAGCAAATGGAGACCGTCTGCTCTCTTTATTCAAACACTCTATCTTGTCAAGCCCCCGCCACAAATTATGCTTTATTTCTTATGGAAAGATACCTCCTATTCAAAGTCAAGGCCGCTAAGGCTACCAAACTGGTAGAGATCAAAAGCACTCCCGACTTTATCAAATGCTTTAGAGAGAACAATGAGAAGGTTCAACGCGTCCTTTGTGATCTCTATATCCATAATTTTGTTTTAGAAGATGATAGGGACAGTCACCCTGGCCCTTTTACAGGAGACATCTAATTTCAGGCATTCCTCTCATTCGCTGCCAACCAACTCAAATGGGCCAATGATCATAACACTTTCATAAGTCATGAGTATGGCATTAACCTATGGGTCAGAGGGGAGCCTACACAACCATTACTCCTATCAGTCAGGCATAAATAATTTCTGCAGTGAGCCGATGTTGTAGGAAAATTGGGGCCACTCCATACTGATATTATTCAGGCTAGAAAGGAATATTTCCAGGACATTAAGGAATAAGCCTTGTCTGCATCAAGGTAGAGGTGGGATGTCTCCAGTGACACAATGAGGGTCCGAGAGCCATTTGGATATTGAAACTTCCAAGCTGCCTCTTCCCGTTTCTATAAATATAATAATATGATTTTAACAATGGGGCCATATTGGATAGGATGTCGTTACAGAACCGCAATCATATGGTATCCTCCTGATCAATACCGCAGTGAATATAACTTGACAGATCGTGAGGTAACCTAGGCTTTCGCTGTCCTTAAGTAGAAAAATGGTTTTAGGAATTACAAGGAGGAAGTATATCCTACTTATTCCCTAACTTAATTGCATCTAAACTCTTTTCTTGCATGAGGATGTGCAACAAGGTAAGCTGGGGAGTATGTTGGGACAAGAAAAAGGTATGATTTCTCTTTGTAAAATGCTTCACTTACCATTCATCCTTATACGATTATCTCTGTTTATAGAATATAATGAGGAAAATATCGGCTAAAGTTGGATGAAAGCATTTGGTGATAGAATAGGAAAATCTAGTACAAGAAACTAATTTTTTGCTATCTTTGTATGCAGAGATGTGGACTAGGAAAACGCTGTTCAGTTGACAGAACAACACGAGGCCAGAAAAGGGAAAAGCTACAACGTCTTAGGCAGACAAGGAAGTAGGAGATCATCTCGAACAATGTTATTTTATCACATGATCAGATTTTTGAGTTGTGGAAAATCAAGATGGAGGATCTGTTGGTGGATAAAGATCAGTGGGTTGTGGTAGATTCGGGTACCAAACCAATAGGAGTGTCAGATGAAGAATGGAAAAAGTTGGATTGGAAAGCAAAGAGCACAATACGATTGTGTGTTGTAAGAAGAGCTTCGGCGTAGATCACATGACAAAAGACCTTTGTCGACGCGTTTCGAACCAACTAGTGTGGTTCATCGTCAGGACAAGTTGAAGAAACAGATCTGGCGTAGCATGTTAAATAGACAGAGCAGAGACTCCAACGACTCCAAAACGGCTATTTTTGACTCAGGACCAAGGTAAAAATTCTATTAATAAAATCAATATATATATTATATATATAATATATATATATTATATTATTATAATATATATATATATATAATAATATATATATATATATATATATATATATTATATATATTTAATATTAATATTATTTTATTTCTAGAGATAAGTAAAATTAGGTAAAAGGAATAGTATCCAAGTTAATTTATCTATATAAATTAATATAGTATACTAAAGGTTACTTAAATTTTATTCATATTCCTAAAAATAGGATGTTAGGTTAAAATAAGAATAAATAAATAAATATGTAATTATAATGGTAATAAGTTATTAAATTAATAACTAACTATATATGTGAATGTTTATTATAGGTATGACAATTTGTTTTTTAAAATTATATTCCTTACGATTGATGTAATATCCTATATTATCTATTTATAAAATTAGTAAGATTACAATTAATAATATCCATCTTACGAGGCTGGATCGAAAAGTAGGTGAGTGTTTAATGAATCATTTAATTAATTTAATGAGATTATATATATATATATATATGAATGTGATTTGAGAAAGAAAGATATATGGATCATGGACCAAGGTAAAAATTCTATTAATAAATTCAATATTTTTTAATATTAATATTATTTTATTTCTAGAAATAAGTAAAATTAGGTAAAAAGAATAGTATCCCAAGTTAATTTATCTAATTAAATTAATATAGTAATACTAAAGGTTACTTAAATTCTATTCATATTCCCAAAAAATAGGATGTTAGGTTAAATTAAGAATAAATAAATAAATATGTAATTATAATGGTAATAAGTTATTAAATTAATAACTAACTATATATATGAATGTTTATTATAGGTATGATAATTTGGATTTAAAATTATATTCCTTACGATTGATGTAATATCCTATATTATCTGTTTATAAAATTATTAAGATTACAATTAATAATATCCATCTTACGAGGTTGGATCGAAAAGTAGGTGAGAATGTTTAATAAATAATTTAATTAATTTAATGAGATTATATATATAATATAATATATATATATATTATATATTATATCATATAATATGAATGTAACTTGGAGATAGAAAAAATATTTTTATGGAAAAAGCCAAAAAGGGCTGAAAATAAAAGACTAAAGAGAAGCAATCATACAAATAAATAAGAATAACTTAACATAAATATCATAATTTATATATACCTATAATAATGACCTACTGAATAAAATAAAAGGCAAGCAACGGACTTCCACCAGCCCTCTTCAAAGAGAAAATCAAATATCTATTTAAAATCCGAATAAAATCAATATCGGAGGAACATACTAAAAAGGCCAGAATATGAAGCTGCCAGCGATAAATTTATAAAAGCGAAAAGATATAGACGATACTAACAAGAAGAATGAAACCAGGATGAACAAAGGGGGAAGGAAGAATCCCTAAGATAACAGGGCAGGGATCCAACTTCTACTTACCTTCCAACCATCATCTCGGTTGAGGTTGATGGGTCTTCGTTCAATTTCAATAGCTTCCCTTAACTTGCGATGATGGAACCGATCCACCCTGGCAATGACTTGGGCCTCCTCAATGCAGACATGATGCTTACTCTTGTCCACATGCTCTGCTAGGGCTGAGGACTTTGTTCTTCCATGCCTCAAGTCTGCTGCATGCTCGCCAATTCTCTGTTGGATGGAGCGCCCTGTTTCTCCTATATAGGGAGTCCCACAATCATACCTTTAATAAACATTCATATATATAGTTAGTTATTAATTTAATAACTTATTACCATTAAAATTATATATTTATTCATTTATTCTTATTTTAACCTAACATCCTATTTTTTTGGAATATGAATAGAATTTAAGTAACCATTAGTATTACTATATTAAAAACATAAAGTTATTTAATTAAATAAATTACTTGTGATACTATTCATTTAACCTAATTTTACTTAT
>APFE030185808.1:35537-47235 GCA_000404065.3 Pinus taeda
AAAATTGATTTTATTAATAGAATTTTTACCTTGGTCCTGAGTCAAAAATAGTCGTTTTGGAGTCGTTGGAGTCTCTGCTCTGTCTATTTAACATGCTACGCCAGATCTGTTTCTTCATCTTGTCCTGACGATGAACCACACTAGTTGGTTCGAAACGCGTCGACAAAGGTCTTTTGTCATGTGATCTACGCCGAAGCTCTTCTTACAACTATGATGGATCACAGAAGCCTCAATTCTACAACGATTGTGTGTCTCAGATTCAATATTGCTGAATGTATCAGGGGAAGCTACGGCGAAGGCTTTGTGGGACAAGTTAGGGACTTTGTACCAATCTAATTCTCTAGTGAATAAACTGTTCCTGTGGAAAAAGCTGTATAACCTGAGGATGAAAGATTGAGACTCGGTGACAGAGCATCTGAATGAAATTAATACTGTGGTAAGTCAGTTAGCATCTGTTGATATTAAAGTTTCATATGAAGATAAAAGCATCAGTTTGTTGTGTTCTCTACCAGATTCGTGGGATACTCTAGTTATTGCAATAGGTAGCAATGCAACTTCCTTGCAGTTTGATGAAATAATCTCATCCTTGCTGACGGAGGAGATGAGACGGAAAAATATGGAGATCCAGAATGGAGATGCCTTGTCTATACGAGGACGGTCCTAGAACAGAAACAAAAATAAGTCATCGAGTGGGAGATCTAAATCTAGAGGGAGATCTAAATCTCCAGGAAAACCTGTAAAGTTGGTGTGCTCGAAATGCGGAAAGGAAGGGCACTACAAAAGGGATTGTAAATCTAAATCTCCTCACAAAGGGAAGGGATCTGATGATGCTCCTTCTGTAGAGGCAAAAACCACCTTAGATGAAGGTGGGGATATGTACTTGGCTTCTTCAAGTACACATGTAGATCATGAGGCATGGTTGACTGACTCAGGTGCATCCTTTCACTTCACTCCCCATAGAGAGTGGTTCTCCGAGTATGAGAAATATGATGGCGGTGATATCTTCTTAGGGTATGATAGGAAGGCTAGAATCGTTGGTCACGGAAAAGTAAAGTTGAAGTTGCAAGGTGGAAGGGTTAGAACACTTCTGGGTGTTCTACATATTCCTGCATTGGCCAAAAATCTGATTTCTGTAAGCAAGTTGGATGATGCAGGTGTAAAAATAGTGTTTGATAAGGATACCTGCAAGATGGTTTGGGAAGCATTGGTATTAATGCGGGGAGTTCGGATTGGAACTCTGTACAAGCTGCAAGGTAGCATGGTTGTTGATGGGTGCAATAGTTCTGTGGTTTCTGAAAGTGGAGCAGAAAATATAGTGGTCTCTGGAGAGAAGACCATGCTGTGGCATCAAAGGCTTGGACATATTGGAGAGAAGGGCCTTCGAATACTTCATGGTAAAGGTATGTGATGAGCCCCATAAATGGGTAATTATATGGGTTCATTTTGCCTCCTAACTTAGTTTAATCCACCATTCTCATTAGTTTATTGCATGTTTTTTAATTATATTTATGCTAATAGAGTGAGTTGGGTTGGTCATTATGCCATGGAGTCTAATGTGTGCTTAATGCAAATTTTTGGTCAATTTTGGAGACAAAGTCAAATATTTAATGTAAATTTGGTAGAAAATATTCGAAGAATACAAGGGAGAGGATTTATAGGAGGGTATCCCTTTCATTTATGACTCCCCACTTCGAATTTTCCATTATGCAGCTCGGAACACAAGCAGCCACATCAATGCACCAAAGAGGCAACCAAGCAAGTGGAGGATAACTTCTGTTTATCTCAAGTTTTGGGAGCCAAGCCTCCCTGATTTTAAGGAAGCTGTTGGGAGCTTCAATTGTATAAGTAGAGAGGCCTAGGGCCTCATTAGGTTGTTGGAAGTTAGTCAAATTTTCGAATTTTTGTTGCAGCTTTGCTCTGCTCAACTTCGAGCTTACTTTTGTTGACAATTTCATGTGATCCTATTATTATTTTGATAATGAAGATGAGATCTTTTTCGAGCTAGCACTGAGTTACCTTAGAGGGCTAAAGCTCTTGGGTTAGGGTCTGATCCAAGCAGCCAAGCTCCTCTTGTTTTGTATTTATATGCTTTGTTTCAGTTTATGAATTAGTTGATGTTAGATAGATTTCTTTCTTAGTTAAGAATAGGTTGCTTTTGGTGATTTAAAAGGTTGTTTCCATTTCAGTTTGTTGTAGTAGGTTGAACAGTGATAGGAAAAAGATACAAAAAGGCCATCAATAGAGCCTTGGTCTCCTTTCCTCCCTGTGGGACCATGAACTAAGGCCAAGACCCTCTTGCTGCCACAAAAAACACATATTTGCCCTTTTCATAGGATTTCTAGCGTTGCAGTTTGTTAGAAGGTTAATGCTTTTGATGTAGATCTATTTCACCATGCTCATTTCTGTCTTTGCAATAAATTTAGACCAGCTTGATGCAAAGTTCTGTTTTTTTTTTTATGTAGCTAGTTTCCTTGCTTGCTTAATCTCAGTATGTGAGTTTCAGTTCTCTTGCAACAATCCTCCTCTCACAATAAGTCAACCAATCAACCAACACCATTTCTCTTTGATCTATGTTCCACAGGTCACCCACAGTCCCTCACAAATTTGCCTTAGTTTTCTGCACTTTCCTCTTTAACTTTCCTCTCTTTCCTTGAACAAGTCCAACCATCTTTCTCTTTCCTAATCCTTCTTGATGAACCCTAGACACCTTAACACCTCACCCTAGCCTTCAACTACCCTTTCTACCCGCTTTCACACCTTCAAAGCCTCTAAAAATGCTCTCGAAATCCTCCTGTAGACCTCCTGTAGATCACCAGCAGCCTCTTGTAGATTTTCATATAGGTGTCTTTTTGAAGTTCGATTGTAGGAAAAGCCTCCATAAGGTCACTTGGGACCTCCTAGGACCCATCCACACCTTCCTACATCTCTGCAAACTCCAAAGTTTCCCTCCATCGCCACTTAATCACTGCCACATTCACAAACAAATAAACTACATGCATGACAATTTCACCTAAAAATACATAAAAATCCAAAAATATGTTTTTTCCTCATTTCCTTCTAGAAATAGCTTGAGTAGATGTTGTTTACTTCCTAGATTAAGTAATGGCATTCATTTCATGATTGGTATCTCTCTTTCTACAAAAGTAGGTTTAGTTGGTTAATTATGGTTTACTAGGTTTACCTTACATTTCAGCCTTCTTCTCCTTTCTACAAGTAAAGTAGCCTCTATAGAGTAAGGTTTCCTTTCTTTCATCACATATATAGCTTCTTCTAGAATCCATAGAAGTTGGCTTGAGCTCCTAGTAATCTTGTGCCAGCTGACCAAGTGACAGCCTGCAGTAAGAACTAGTACTTATGCATACATCATCATCGCTTCTAAGTTTGTTACGAACTACCGGGTTGATAAAAGTAAATTAGGAAGCCCAGGAGTTGCAGCATTATTGCTACAACACTGGTGCACACCACTTTTTGGCGCCATTTTCGGGGAAGCGTCAGAGTATTTTGTGATTACTACTTTTCTTCTATTTTCTACTGCAACATTCTGCTAAGTAGTTTATTTTAACAAAAGTAGAGTAGTTGTTCCTTTCAGTTTTTGCATTTCCTTTTCAATTCTGCAATTTCCATTTCAACAAAAGTAGATTAGTCATTTCCCTGCTTTCCTTTCAATTTTGCAATTTCCATTTCAACGAAAGTAGATTAGTCATTTCCTTGCTTTCCTTTCTCCATCTCATTTGCTTTCCTTTTCAGTTCTGCAATTTCATTTTAGCAAGTTCGTTTCAGTTAGTTGCAATTTGTTTGTTCAATCAATTTCAGTTTTGCAGGTACAAGCAGAAAAAAGCAAAAATCAACCAAAATATTTCTTTTCATGCCTCATAGGAACAGAGATAATTCAGGAAAATTCTTTCCCAACATCCCCACCATATCACATAGCCACCCTTCTCTCTTCTTCAATGGCAGTGGTCAGGAAGAACCTTTAGGTGAACAACCAAAGATATTTGAAGAACCTATAGGGGAAGAAGAAGAAGAAAACATCCCTCCTGAGACAACGACTGAAAACATAAATGCTAGGGGGAATGGAAAAAGAGTAGAGGGTACCTTTCCCATCTAAGAGACCAATGGGGACACTAAAATGAAGAACATAAGCCCTTTAGCCCTACCTCACTTCCATGGATTGACTACAGAAGATCCTGACACCTTCTTGTTTGAGTTCACTGTTATCTATCGAACCTATGACTATGCAGAAGATGAGCAAAAGTTGAAACTATTTTCTTCTACTCTGAAGGATGCAACATTGCGCTGGTTCATGGGGTTACCTGGAAATAACATCACAACATGGGCTCAGATGCAACAGGCCTTTAATAACAAATATCGAGACTACTTTAGGTCAAAAGACACCAAGGAAGAAATCTTCTGAATGACCATGGGAAGTGATGAATCTTTGGAAGATTATGAAGAGAGGTTCCAGCTCAGTTATAAAAGGGATAGGTGCACACTCGACCCCGAATCTCTGAAGTTGGTCTTGCTCAGGGGAATTTTGGAAGACCTTCTAGAAACCCTCCATCTACTGGCTGGAGGAGACATCTACCAACTACCTTATGAAGACATAAAGACTATTTTTAGAAACCATTCTAGGGCATCCAGAAAGAGAGGTAGGGGGAGTCAACCCATAGCCAATACCTCCTCATCCAGTTCATCCCTCAAAGGTGAACTTGGAAACATGCTGGAAGACTTCAAGAGTGAGATGTTGCGACTCTTCCCATGCAAATGGATACCTTGCATATCAAAATGAAACAAGAGGAAGCAGAGAGGGCTTTGGCCATTCTCTATCCTAGGTGGACCAAAATGCATCCTAGGAACGAATGCCCATTGAACTCTATAGAAGTTTTTTCAGTCTGTGAAGAAGATCATTCTACAGATAAGTGCCCTTCCTTGCCTAGACTTAAAGCTGTATACCAGGGGGCCGAAGGAGCCACTGAACCACTCTATTTCATGAACCAAAGGAGACCACATGGACCTAGACCATACCAGCAGGGGATGCCAGGGACATCTCAGGCATACTACAATCCCAACCAAGCCACTTCCATACCTTCTTGGGGCCCTCCTGCTCATCCTTTCTGGTCCACACCTCCTCCTTAGTCCTATCCATCTCAATATCATTCCCAACCAACTGCTCATGCATTTCAATCCTATGCTCAGCCACAACCTCAGTGGAATGCATCTCATCAAGGGTGGAGGCCCCATTACAACTCTTCTCCCGCTGTTTTGCCTCCACCACCTGCTCAAACAAAACCATTGCCTCCTGCTCCACCAAGGCAACCCCAAATGCCTGCCCAGCCGAAACCAAACCTGAACAACAGACAGGCCCAACAAGTATATAGTGGGGAACCATCATGCCCAACTTATGCTATGGAGATTCAGGAGATTAACCTACGATTTGGGAAGGTTCTCCCAAATAGCTAGCCTCCCCCTCAGGAGGTTGAGGAATATAAAGAGGAAAGTGAACCGAGAGAAATTCCCCCCTTTCCTGAGAGACTATCCGGGACAACACAACCCACCCCAGAAGAAACTGAACTTCTGGGAGAATTGAAACAGTTATGTGTAAAGGTACCACTTCTCCAAGCTATAAAGGATGTGCCTATATACAATAAGATGATTAAATAGAAGTGCTTTAGGCATCCAGGTAGGCGCAAGAGAGATGTCCCAACCATCAATGTCATAGGACAATTGTCCAACTTGATGTTGGGGTAGGTAATTTGTCCGAAATATCTAGACCCTAGAAGCCCAGTAGTTGATGTCCACATCAATGGTACCATGATCCCACATACCTTGATTTATCTGGGAGCTACCATTAATGTGATGACAAAGGACACCATGCTCAAACTCAACCTCCAGGGCTCCTTGAGAAAGACCACGACAGTACTTCAGCTAGCAGACTGCTCCACTGATTGTGGAGGATGTACTGGTCTCCATTGATTCTTGGGACTACCCTGCTGATTTATTAGTTCTCCAGCTGAAGGCAAAGCTCATTGGGTATCCTCTCATCCTGGGAAGACCCTGGTTGGCCACTACCAATGCTTACATCAGTTGTCAGGCTGGGACCATGACCATCAAGAATGAGCATATGTCCAAGCAGCTAATCCTATACCCTCCTGCCCAACCCTTGCTAGAACATGATCCACCTCTCTAGTTGGAGGAGGAGGATGAGGATGAAGTCTATTATACACCACTGTGTGCGGTAGAACTGTCATGGGGGGAACCAGAAAATGAGGATGATATCATCGAAAATTTAATTCAGAATCCACCCCCTAGTATTTTTCCATTAGAAGATCTAGTGAAAGAAACCCAAGACAATCCCTTAATTGATCTCTGTGTGGTCGACCCGACCTCTCTCCGTGTTAAGAATATAGAGTTCGGCCCAGAAAGAACCTTGAAAATCAACTCATCCCTATCCACTTCCCAGGAGAAGGAATTATGCAGCTTATTGAGAAAACACTTAGATGCCTTCGCTTGGAGTTATAAGGAGATGAAGGGAGTGCACCCTTCAGTATGTACTCATCATATATACATTAAGGAAGATCGCAAACCAGTTAGGCAGCCTCAAAGGAGGATGGATCCAGCCCTTAAAGACATTATTAAGGAAGAATTGCAAAAATTACTTGATGCAGGATTCATATACCCCATCTTTGATAGTGAATGGGTCTCTCCTTTGGTGCTAGTGCCAAAGAAAAATGGAAAGTGGAGAATCTATGTTGATTATTGGGAACTGAACAAGGCCACTAAAAAGGACCTTTTTCCTTTGCCTTTCATAGATCAAGTGTTAGATGGTCTGGCGGGGAATAAGTTTTTCTCCTTCCTAGATGGGTTTAGCGAGTACAATCAGATTCAAATCAGCCCGGAAGACCAAGATAAGATCACTTTCACTTGTCCTTGGGGTACCTTTGCATACCAGGTCCTTCCTTTTGGTTTGTGCAACGCTCAGCCACTTTCCAGAGAGTAGTATTGAGTATATTTTCTGAACTCGTTCATGATGCAGATTAACTATATATCTCCTGATTTTCCAGTTTATTTGAATCATGTACAAACTTATGTTACATTGTACAGTTTTGACAGCAAGTATTTCTTTATGAGAGGATGGATACTTGACCTCTGTGATATTAAAACTACCAGAAGCATATGCACATACAAGTTCCTTCCTACCATGTTTCTGTAACAATGCTGCAACCCATGTATGATCAGATGCATCTGTTTCAAGAATGAATGGAAGATTAGTAACAGGCAACCTCAGTCTCGGAAGTTCTCTAATCTTACTCTTTATACTCCTTACTGCTGTTGTCATTTCATTGGAACATCCAATTTTTTCTTTCTTGAGCCTTTTCTCTAAAATATTAGTGTCTTCAGATTGCTTTTCATAGAACTTTCGGATGTAATTCAAGCAACCTAAAAATCTTTGAAGCATTTTTTTTATCAAGGAGAGTATCAGGGAACTTTAAAAGATGGAGAAGAACATGAGGTTGAAGCTCGATGTTACCTCGTTCTATATGCAATCCCAAATAATCTATTCTGACTTTCCCAATCTGAAACTTCTCTTCTGTGTAAGATAGAACTAGACCATGCTTATATACCATTTCATAAAAGTTTTTTAAGTGCTTCTTATGAGTATTTACATCCTTGCTAAATACAAGCAAATCATCAATATATACAATGACATATTCTACCCCTCCAAAAATAGCTTCCATCCGCTTTTGGAATTCAGATGGAGCATTTTTTAAACCAAATGGCATAACTGTCCATTGATATTGGCCATGGGGAACTGTAAATGCTGTTTTATACCTATCTTCTGGAAGGATGCCAATTTGCCAAAACCCACTTTTTAGATCAAACTTGCTGAAAACATTGGCATTAGCTATTTTAGCAAGCAATAATTATTTATTGGGAAGAGGATACCTGATAGGCATGAGAGCTTCATTCAATATTTTGTAATTAATTACCAACCTCTTCTTGCCACGTTTTTGCTCACTGTGTTTGTTGACATAGAAGGCTGGGCAGGCCCATGGACTTTTGGAAGGTTCAATCAGATTTTGTTGTAGCAGCTGTTGAATTTCTTGTTTGCACAAATCTTGTTCAGTGGGTGACATATGATTAGCACTTGATTTCTGTGCTTTAGGAAGGTACCCCTCTTTGTAAGGTAATTCTACAAAATATTTTTCTCTGGTCCAGAAAGCATCTGGCCTGCTTGCTGGTATCGGAGCCATCTGGTTCTTTGTCCAAACAATTTTCATGACTATCTGGTTTTCCCGTTGAGTTATATTTGTCCATGTACTTGTATACAAGTTGGAATCGGCGATAAGGCTTCGGTAGACAGCGTTGAGGCGACAGACTGCCGTGTTTTCTTTCCTGGAGCACAAAGATTCTATCTCCTCTGTTCAGGTGCATACTTGTATCTAATCTCAATGGCTGGTTTTTTGAATGAATTTATTGTTCAAACACCCGAGGATAGGAAAATTGTCAAGCATAAGAGATGGTCTTTTATGAATAAGTATATGAACAAATCCTCTGAAGAAAAAATGTATGATGGAAAGATATAGTTCAAGAATTTGAGCCTCAGCCAAATTGGACATTGCCAGAAATAGAAATAAACAAGTTATATAAGATACCTGCTTTCCAGTTTAGAGCTGCTCAGCTGTTTCGCTTTACTTCTGTGAATATACCAATTTCTACTGATCAGAAAGTCTATCAGATTCCTTTGATCAAAAAAGAAGATATTGAATGGGGCTTGGAACATGGGTTCAAATATGTTCATATATGCATGATACAATTTGGAATTAATCCACTTGTTAGACCTGGATTAAACACTTCTTGCCTAACTTGTGATTTGGATACTAGACTGAATGATTTTAATGATGCCTTGCTAGGAGGATTCCAGAGTCCTCTCAATAATGGTCCAGTTTGGTCTTCTGTAATCCCGAGATATCAGGTTTCTTTAAGTGATCCATATATAAATGAGTTTTTAAATGCCTATATCCAGTTCAATGGTTTCAATGTCGCCCCACAAACTTTAATTTCTCAGCTCCATTCTTCTATCTGTCTTAGATTTGTTTCAAGCACAATGCCACCTCTCAATCCCAAACTGTGCTCAAGAGCTCTGAAAGAAGGAGTAATAGTTGGTCTTGGTAATACTGCCCCTTTGCAAATAGGATTTTCAGAATGCACTTTGCCAGAATAATGGAATAGCACTTATGTTCCATTATCTCAAAGATATCCTCAATTGCAAACGGCAAGAGAGCCAAAGCGATTGTCTGTTGTCAAGCACTTTGATGGTTCTTCTAGTCTCCGGTTCACAGGTCCTCGTCTAGTCAGATCTATGACCACTCTGGATAGGTCTCCATTTTTCGAAAGCCGAGACAGTACAAAAGCAGTAATACCTCCTTCACCATCACCGTCCATATATTCTGCTCCTAAAAGAAACCAAAAGAAACCTCTTGCTCATAAATCTGATGACTGCCAATTCTGTGTATCTGGTCCATCTTCCAGTTTCCAACTTGAAGATCAGCAGCTTGAACCAATATTGCCTGATATAAAAAGCTTTAGCCTTCCCAGAGCCTCACAGGATCCAGTTGCAAAGATTAATGAAAGATATCTAGAGCCGGCTGACTCTAGAAAAACTTTCAAGAATGGTACTCTGAAGACAGATTTCCAATGGATACAAATGAATAGTATGTCAGATACAGAGCAGTCTGACATAGAGAAGATGCACAATTATACAAACTATCAGATTGTTTGTATGTTGCAAAATATAGATGATATAGCGAAAGATGTGCTAGAGATTAAAGAACATATAAAGAAAATGCACACAAGTTATAATGAATGTTTGGGAATTCAGAATGAGCACAAACAACAGTTGAATGATGTCAATTCCAACATGGGAATAATCTCCAAGTCCCTTGAACACCTGAGAGAGGCATTACCACACCCTACTTCTCCACCTCATTATAGAGAAGTAGCTCTTTCAGCCTTAAAGCTAAAGTTTTCCTCTAGTACAGCAGAACCAAAAGAGGGTCTTAGAAGTATTTTGTTCAAAAACATTGACAATATAGATACTGCTAAGATTGAAAAAGTAAGAACAGGAATAATGTGTTGATGCCTCGAAAATCATTGCACCAACATTGGGGGAAACCACCCGGTCTGGACCTTAGTGCAGCTCCTTTTCCGTTTGGGGTAGTGGCTCCGACTGGGGATAATGGGACTAGTTTCCCAAAAATAGATAAATGGGATGAATGAATACTTTGTAGATAACAGGAGCGATGGGTGAATGACTAAAACTATTGACAGAAATATAAGTAAATAAAACTATCCCGGGAATCTATTTGAACTTCTAAAGCGTAGCTTTTGATGTTCTATATCCACAAATACAATTATATAGATGACTGCATTTATATAGACATAGATATTAAATCATTCAAGATTGCTGTACCTAAATAGTTAGGAACAGCGATTAAAGTGATAGAACTACACTCTATGCATTCATACCATTAACGCATACATGATTAAAAAATAAGGCATATCATCTAAACATCCAATAGTGGCATGAGTAAGATTTCCTGTTGTTGCACATGCATACAATTAACGATAGTAGGAATAATTACACAGCGAAATCACATACACAGAATGAATTCAAACAAAAGATAGAAATACCATTTGAATAGTAAGCCACTCCCGATATGAATCACTATGTATAGCTTCTGCCCCAAGGAGTCCCAGTCCAAACAAAATACCACCGATACTAATAAGGGTGTTGTCACAGACCCTGAGCTGCAAAAGGAATGGCAACATTTTAGTACCATTATCGGTGGAGGAAGGGATTCACAGAATACTGAGACTCCTAAAAGCAGCAGCATACAAAAGGAAAGCTCATCTCAGGCTTTGAGCACAGCCACCGGCCTACCCAAAACTATGAATGTGGAAATAATTCCAAAAGGTCCTAGCAACCAAATCACTCTCCAAGTAGAAGACATTCCTCTGCTGAACGTCTTCTACAGCCCTAAGCATAGAGCCGTAGTAAAGCGATCAAGAAAGAGGCAGAGGTTTGATCAACCTTCCCTCTTTCCCGAACAATCACTTATGGGCAATGTAGTCTGGAGGGAGAAACTCGATCCCTCTGATGACCTAACCAAGTTGTCGCAATATACCGGAGCTTATTCAGCTACCACCATCGATAAGGCATCAGAGGTAAGTCTTTTGCTAAAGAACAAAGACCAGGAGATTTCCACGTTGCAGGCGGAATTAGCAGATGTCAGACAAAGGGTAATACAAGCTGAGCAGCAATTAGCAGAACACCAACAAGAAACAGTGCGTGCAACCGAACAGCTAGTGGAACAACAGAAAATAAATAGCCAATTGATACAACAATGGGAGGAGGAGAAACAGAGGATCACCCAGGCAGCCATCCAGAGACAAAATGAGTTAACAAAGGCGTTGGAGCAACTAAAAACGGCAAATGAGCAATCTTTGAAGACTAGGGATGAGCATATCGCTCAACTTGCAGCACAGTTAGAGACTACCAAGGGAGATGCGCAGATAAAAGAATTCCAAAAGGAGGCGATGTTAATCAACAAGGCGCTTATAGCGCAAGTTAAACTCTTGGCGCAATCCCTCTCTCAAGCGGAACCGCTCTGTGAGTTAGCTACAACTGTAAATGAGC